>JAACNH010004802.1:0-22697 GCA_019447015.1 Hymenochirus boettgeri | reverse complement strand
TAGGGCAGAGTTATTATTATTATTGATTTATATAGAGCCAACATCTTCCATGGCGCTTTACAATTCCATAGTCATACATTACATACAGGTAATACATGTTATACAAAGTCATAAATATTACATACACAGGTAATACATAATATAAGTATACAGTGTGGAGTTTTACAGCAATACCGTGATACAATAGGAAAGAGGACCCTGCCCAAAAAGCTTACAGACTAGAGGATATGGAAGGTGGGGGGGGGAGACATAAGGTTGCGGGAATCGGTAGGCTGTATATAGAGAAGCAGTGGAGTGTGAAAGGCGGGTTGGATCATATTGGGTAGTAAGAGGGTAATGTTTAGGCAAGGTTATATGCTTGCCTAAAGAGGTGGGTTTTAAGGTTATGTTTGAAGGTGTTAAGGGACGTGAGTGACGGACAGTTAGAGGAAGGGAGTTCCAGAGTTAGTATATTCAACAAACCATTTCAGGTAGGGCAGAGTTAGTATATCCAACACACCATTGCAGGTAGGGCAGTTAGTATGTCTAATCTAACAACCCATTTCAGGTGGGCAGAGTTTAGTATATCTAACATAACCATTACAGGTAGGGCAGAGTTAGTGGTATCTAACATACCATTACAGGTAGGGCAGAGTTAGTATACCTACCAAACCAGTAACAGGTAGGGCAGAGTTAGTATACCGAACAAACCAGTACAGGTAGGGCAAGTAGTATACCTAACAACCAGTAAAGGGTAGGAGGCAGATTTAGTATATCAACATACCTTTAACAGGTAGGCAGAGTTAGTATATCCACTTCCCATTACAGGTAGGGCAAGAATTTGTATATTCAACTATATTTACAGTAGGAGGGCATAGTTAGAGTATATCCAACACACCCCAGTACAGGTAGGTAAGAATTAGTATACCTAACAAACCATTACAGGTAGGGCAGAGGTAGTATATCTAACAAACCATTTCAGTATGGGAAATTAGTATATCTAACATACCATTACAGGTAGGGCAGAGGTAGATATGTAAGAAACCATTACAGGTAGGCCGAGTTAATATTTCTAACATACCATTACGGTAGGGCAGAGTTAGTATATTTAACAAACCATTACAGGTAGGGCAGAGTTAGTATAACTAGCATGCCATTACAGGTATGGCAGAGTTAGTATACCTAGCATGCCATAACAGGTAGGGCAGAGTTAGTATACCTAACATTCCTTACAGGTAGGGCAGGAGTTAGTTACCTACATTCCATTATCAGGTAGGGCAGAGTTAGTAAACCCTAACATTCCATTACGGTAGGGCAGAGTTAGTATACCTAACATACCATTACGTTGAGGGCAGAGTTATCCAACATACCATTACAGTAGGGCAGAGTTATCCAACATACTATTACAGGTAGGGCAGAGTTAGTATTTGTCTAACATTACCATTACAGGTAGGCATGTAGTATATCTAACAAATTACAGGTAGGGTCAGAGTTATTATTATTATTATTGATTTTATAGCGCCAACATCTTCCATGGCGCTTTAACAATTCCATAGTCATACATTACATACAGGTAATACTGTTATACAAAGTCATAATATTACATCACAGGTAATACATAATATAAGTATACAGTGTGGAGTTTTACAGCAATACCATTGATCCAATAGGAAAGAGGACCCTGCCAAAAAGCTTACGACTAGAAGATATGGGGTGAGACCTAAGGTTCCCCCGTTTCGGTAGGCTGTAAATAGAGTGGCATTGGAGTGTGAAAGGCGGTTGGATCATATTGGGTAGTAAGAGGGTATGTTTAGGCCAGGTTATATGCTTGCCTAAAGAGGTGGGGTTTTAAGATTACTTTTGAAGGTGTTAAGGGATGGGTGAGTGACGGCAGATAGAGGAAGGGAGTTAGTATACCTAACATTCCATTACAGGTAGGCAGAGTAATTATACCTAACATTCCATTACAGGTAGGCAGAGTTAGTATACCTAACATACCATTACAGGTAGGGGCAGCGTTATCCAACTACCATTACATGGTAGGCAGAGTTAATCCAACATACTATTACAGGTAGGCAGAGTTATCCAACATACCATTACAGGTCGATAGGGCAGAGTTAGTATATATCCAACATACCTTACAGGTAGGGCAGAGTAGATATCCAACATACCATTACAGGTAGGGCAGTTAGTTATCCACATACCATTACAGTGGGCAGTTATATCCACATACCATTAAAGGTAGGTAAGATTAGTATACTAACAAACCATTTTCAGGTAGGGCAGTTGGTGATATCTAACAACACTTAAGGTGGGCAGAGTTAGTTATCTCAACAAACCATTACAGCTTAGGGCAGAGTTTATTATTATTATTGATTAATATAGAGCCACCACATCTTCCATGGTGCTTTTACATTCCATAGTCATACATTACATACAGGTATAACATGTTATACAAGTCATAAATATACATACACAGTAATACATAATATAAGTAACAGTGGTGGAGTTTTACAGCCAATACTGTGATAACACAGGAAAGAGACCCTGCCCCAAAGCTTAAAAGACTGAGGATATGAGGGGGGGGTACAAAGTTGCGGGAATCGTTGGGCTGTAATAGAGTGGCATGGAGTGTGAAATGGCGGGTTGGAATCATTGGGTAGTAAGGGTAATGTTTAGGCAGTATTATTGCTTGCCTGACAAGGTGGGTTTTAAGGTTACGTTTGAAGGTGTTAGGGACGTGAGTGACGGCAGATAGAGGAAGGGAGTTCCAGAGTTAGTATATTCAACAAACCATTTCAGGTAGGGCAGAGTTAGTAAATCCAACACACCATTGCAGGTAGACATTAGTATATCTAACACCCATTTCAGGTAGGGCAAGTTAGTTCATCTAACAACCATTACAGTAGGGCAGAGTTAGTGTATCAACATCCATTACAGTAGGGCAGAGTTAGTATACCTAACAAACCAGTACAGGTAGGGCAGAGTTAGTATACCTAACAAACCGGTACAGGTAGGGCAGAGTTAGTATACCTAACAAACCAGTACAGGTAGGGCAGAGTTAGTATATCCAACATACCATTACAGGTAGGTAAGAATTAGTATACCTAACAACACCTTACAGGTAGGGCAGAGGTAGTTATCTACAAAACCATTCAGGTAGGGAAGTTATATAGTCTAACATACCATTACAGGTAGGGCAGAGGTAGTATATTAAGAAACCATTACAGGTAGTGGCAGAGTTAGTATTCTAACATAACCATACAGGTAGGCAGCGGTTATATTCTAACAACATTACAGGTGCAGGTTATTATTATTATTAGTGATTTATAATAGCGCCAACATCTTCCATGGCGCTTTACAATTCCATAGTCATAATTACATACAGGTAATACATTTATAACAAAGTCTAAATATTACATACCAGGTAATACATAATATAAGTATACAGTGTGGAGTTTTTAACAGCAAACCATGATACAATAGGAACGAGGACCCCTGCCCAAAAAGCTTACAGACTAAAGATATGGGGGTGAGACCTAAGGTTCCCCGTATCGGTAGGCTGTAAATCATATTGGGTATAGAGGGTAAGTTAGGCCAGGTTATATGCTTGCCTAAAGAGGTGGGTTTTAAAGATTACTTTTGAAGGTGTTAAGGATGTGGATGCGGACGATAGAGAAGGGAGTTCCATAGTTATATATCCAACATCCATTACAGGTAGGGGCAGAGTTAGTATATCTACAAACCATTTTCAGGTAGGGCAGTTAGTATATCCAATACCATTACAGGTAGGGCAGAGTAGTATACCTAACATACCATTACCGGTAGGCAGAGTTAGTATACCTAACATACCATTACAGGTAGGGCAGGAGTTAGTATACCTAACATACCATTACAGGTAGGGCAGAGTTAGTATACCTAACATACCATTACAGGAGGGCGAGTTAGTATACCTAACAACCATACGGTAGGGCAGAGTTAGTATACCTAACATACCATTACGGTAGGGCAGAGTTAGTATACCCAACATCCCATTAACAGGTAGGTCAGAGTTAGTAATAATCCAACATACCATTACCAGGTGGCAGATTTAGTTATCTAACCATACCATTACGAGTAGGGGCAAGTTAGTTATCCCACATACCATTATAGGTAGGCAGAGTTAGTTATCTATCAAAACATTACAGGTAGGGCCAGAGTTAGTATGATCTAACATACCATTACAGTATATGAGTTAGTGTATGTAAGAAACCATTACAAGTAGGGCATAGTTATTATATCCTCAGGCCACAACAATATTACTCTCAAAAGCAGGGCCAGAACCGCTTTACTACAGCGAGCACCGCTCCTTTCCTTCTGTAGCACATGTCCCCAGCGCGCCCCCGATCCCTCCCTTCCCCAATCTTCTCGCGCTCACTATTCCGCCGGCTCAGTGTGGGGAGAGAGAGAATCCAGAGGGGGCGGAGATCTCGGGTCACGTGGGGGAACGTCCTGTCTCCACGTCTAGTCTAGTCCAAAAACTGAGGATCTCGAAGAGAGAAAGTCGGCAGCGGACGGCCAGGCCTGTGGGGGAGCAGAGGTTGAGATGCTGCAAATAGCTCGGTAGGTGAGTGACCGTTTACCGGTGAAAGCGCAGGGAACCGCATACCCTGTCTGTAAGCAGCTTTATTGATATACGGCAGCTAAGCGAGACGTTAAGAAACACGTTAGATGTGAATGTGCCAAGCAACGTACGGCAGTGTGATGCTCCAACACGGCTGTACGAGTTATTTCACAGGCCACATGGCGCCCGGTAGTTAATGCAGCAACGATGGAGGTAACAGTAGGAGGAGGGGAGTAATGTGCCCGGTTGCCTTATCACACTGCTGTATAGGGGTGCACCAGGCTGGAGAGCAGATGCGTTGAAAGGCGAAGAGACCACAGGTATAACAATAGGGAACCTGGATTAACTGTGGACAAAGGGTTCATTTTAGGTTTACTGTGAGGGGGGGTTTGTTTAGTCACATGACCACCCAGCAGCCAATCCCTACGCACGGCCTTGGTGGGAAGGTGTATAACTGTAAGGTGGACGTATTGCCCAATGGCCGCCGTTGACAATGTTGGTGGGGGGGATAAGTCTTGTTGGTTGTAGTAGCTTTATTGTCATCGGAGAATGTGAGATCACGTCTGCTACTCGATTATTGCCTTAACAATCTTCCAACCACATTGGTTTACATGGAATATCAAAATGTATCCTAGATGTAGTGCTTGGTTGTTTTAATGAACCGTGTGCTGATGCCAATTGTCAACCTAGACATTTTGACAGTTCCTGAAGTTTATGTATCTGCCTGGGGGTTGTGGTATCTATCCTTTTTAATATGTCGAATCTGTAGTGGCCTATAATGAAATATTTCTTTTTTGAGGTTGTTAAATGGCATATAAACGGATCTGAACTACAGTATTTATACATGAAAGAAAAATACTAATGTAGGAAGTAACACAAACTTAAGATTTGCAGTTTGATTCTTTAAGCTTTAAAACAAAACAATAAACTCTTTCCGGTATAAAATAGTATATTGGGTACTTTTACTTTGTATGGTTTACTTCAATGCCTGTGTTCCAATGTTACAGCCCATTTGGATTTGGACTGCAAATCTCACTGCCTGCTGACTTGACTTGCTATGCTGTTTTTTTTTGTTTTTGTTTTTTTTTTTTATGCATGCAACCAATAGGGTGGAACACTTGCTTAGACAGTGACATGTTTTATATCCCTGACACAGGCTAGACTAAAGTGCAGGAATACATTGTTGCAAAGGAAGTCCCAGTCATTGTAGAGATGCTGTTTACCAAGAACTGTATTTCATTGTAATGCTGTTTTTACATTTTTTAAAAATGAGCAATGGCTTTTAAATTAGCATATTTTTTAGGATAACTAGTATTTATGAAATTGTGTAAACTTTAAAACAATGAGCTACCTGTTTTGAATTTGTCCAGTCTGCTTCACATTCTATAATATAATAGGCCCTTTATAATATCTCTGAATCCCCACTTAGCTGTGTACACACCATGCAACTTTTTGGCCCGATCTACAATAGTTCCATATATCAAGCGATGATGCCCAAGGCATTGCAGGTGTTTCAGCCCAAGAAGGCATCTGAAAACCTTGGCCGATTATGCAGTCCTCTATGGCCTGCACGGTCAGTCGCGGCTACTTTTGCCATGACTGACATTCCTTGTCCTGGCTGACTGGCCAGATGTGTTGAAGAGGTCGGTCGGGACTAAGCATCTGACCATGCGTACCCAGCTTTATTTATACCTAAGGGACACACCCATTGGCATATTTAGGAAATAAAATGTTAAAGGTGTGGAAGCTACATTATTTTTTTTTTGTTAGAATTACCTGATGACATTTCTTTTATGAAAACAACAATTCATTTAAAGTACAACTCCACCCTCATAAGACATCTTTTAGAAAGAATGGCCTCTTTAAAATATATTGATACATCCGCTTTGTCCTAGGAATTCATTACTGTATGCTGCTATGCTTCTGGATGCCTCATGGAACTGAGCAATTTAGAACCTGTACTGAGCCTGGGCATGCTCAGAAGAGCAGACAGGGGATTACATTCAGTCATTGGCGTGATTCAACTGTCAAATCCATAACTGACAGTTGCTAAGTGGAATAATCAGGAAGCAGAAACTGGGGCAACAGAACATTGTGCGGATTTCAGGTTAGACGTATATATTTCGATTTCAAACTATTACCGTTTGGGTTTTGGGGGGTGATTTACCTGTATGTAAGTTTTTATTTTGGGGTTGGACTTGTGCCCTTTAATTTTTGGTTTTAGATGGAATTCCCCCATTGATTTATGCAGTTGGCTGAGGCCACACACCCACGAACTGTGTTTTCCCGCTTGTGCTGTCGATCCACACAATGTTGCACCATCATATGTGGATGCAATTGGCAAAAAAAATTGTGATTTCAGGTGCTCCCGAATAGTGATCCAGAGCACCTAGGGCATTTAAAATCGGATTGCTTTTTTAAAGCCCTAGTGTGGCCTAGCCTAACATATTACTTTGGTGCTTGGGAAGTTCTTCATTCATCCAGGTCATGGTATATCTGTTGTTTTTCAGTTATATCAACTGGACTTTATGTTTAGTTTCTGATTGATGAAAGCCAGTCGGATAGCTAGCTAACGTCTTCCAACGTTTGATCCTGCTGAATACAACAGCTATATGTGTTGTAATAAACCACTTTTGTGTGAAATGGCTAACACCTGGCCTGTTGGGACTGAAACTCTGCTTTAAAGGTGAGATTCTAGACTATTGCTAAATATGTTTCACTGGAGATAGTGACAAGGCTTTAGTACAGGGTTGTCTAACTCAAAACATAGAGGCCCAAATCAAAAGACAAGGTCTGATCGTGTAGGGACATTTTTGTTAAAATAATTTTGCAGGTGGGGTGTGAGCCGCTGTTTTGTGACTGGGTCCTCTACCTATGGCAGGATCATTGCTAACGTGGAATGCCTTTCTTACTCTTCTGACACGGTAATGAAATGGCCAAAACATGGAAGGGCCCTTTTGTCCACACCTTTTACCCCCCATGTCGGCTTGATACACAATCAGCTGTTTAAGGGGTGACTGCATCCAAGTCTTACTACACTGCTATCCATTTGTGTAGTGCCAAGCAGTGGCGTACTATGGATCTGCCTGCTAGATACCGCAACCACTGTTTTTTAAACAGCTTATCACGGTATGTAGCAGACATATATAGTTACACCACTACTTAGGACTGCAGGTTTTGCACTTTTTGTAAGTCTATGGCTGCTGTAATGGGCAAGAACATTTAGAAAATGACTGGCAAGATATGTACTATATTCAACGCAACAATAGCTGCCTGCACCACTAAAATCCTTGCAGCCCTTCACTAATGCTGACCATACACCTAAGCAAAATTATGCTAATTTTTAATCTGGCATGAATGTGAATTGGCGGTAACAGTGTAGGTTCTTACCTGCGACGTTCCTGCCAGAACATGCTTTGCAAGTGATCAGGCCTGGTGGCTTGTATGTCGCAGGAACGCATAGTGTGAGATTTATGCCACACTGTTTGTGCTCTGTATGTGAGATGCCGCAAAATAACTTTTTGTTATAGTTTTCAACACCACCGTCACAGAACATTTCTTACTTGGACACGCTTTGTAATATATGGGACGTTATCTAACACCATTACTAAAGATAGTTTACGTAGGGCAGAGACATTTGTGTAATGTTTACTGAATTAGTATCTTGTTACAGGTGCACCAACACCAAACACTTATTTTTGTTGTGGGCACCTTTAATTTTGGGCAGAGACATTTGGACGTGTGTGTTTGTGGGGTTATTTATGTGGGTATGTGTGCAGCCTTTAGAGTTTATTACTGGTGTTTGTATTTGTATTACTGAACCGGACTAGCATTTTATTACAGAACACACCACCATGCCTTTTTTTACTCAGAGCCACAATCGTTCTGGTGAAAAGTTGTTCTGGTATTTAGTACCAGAAAAGCCAGCTCGACTTTTAACACTTATTTGAACTTTGTAGTGAGTTTTTTGGTGGTATAAAGATATGTTGATGGTGTATAGTTGCACAACACCAACATTTTTATTGTACTTAGACCCCTCTGTAATATGTGGCACTTTTAAAACACAATTACTAAAGATATTTAAAGGAAACTCCACTCTCATATGACATCTTTTAGAGAGAATGGCCTTTTTAAAATATGTTGATATATCCTACTTGTCCTCGGAATTCATTACTGAATGCCTGCTATGCTTCTGTATGGCTCGTGGTAACTGAACAATTTAAGTAGCTGGTTATGAGCTTGAGCATCTCAGATGAGGGAGCTAGGGGTTTGCATTATTTGCAGTGATGTCAAATCCATAATTGACATTTTGTAACTGGAAGAACCAGGAAGCCGAAACAGAGGGCCTACAGGACATTGTACAGGATTTCAGGTTAATCCTATATATTTCAGATTCAAACTATTACAGTTTAGAGTTTTGGGGGGTGATTTACCTGTATATAATTTTTCATTTTAGGGCTGGTCTTGCCCTTTAAGACTGGACAGAGACATTTGGATTGTGTGAAAGGGGGTATGTGGTTATGTGGTACAGTCTTTATAAATATTATTACCAGCTAAATTCTTGGCTTGTTATTTGTTTAAACTGATAGTGACTGAGCATTTTTTACAGCTGTACAATACCAAAGGGAGATTTACGCAGACCCACATAGCTCTGTTTTTTCAATATGTGCTATACCCACAGCTTGACTTTTTAGATTCCTTTTTGTTTGAATATGTGCCGTTTGCATTGGAAAAGAGCTGATGTAATAACAAAATTACATTGGTATTACTTAATTGTTCATAATACAGACCTGTAAGTTTAACTTCAGTGATGGGCCCAGATACTGGAATCTTTGTTTGGGGCCATATTCTGGACTCAAGAATTGAGAAATAAGTAGCAATCAGCACATTGTGATAAATAAAATCTTTTTCAAACACCCTTGGTTGGTTTTTATAAGATGTTGGTAAGGAATTTAGGTTCTAGCATATCACTGGATATGGTATACTTTAGTTTTTTTTTCTTTTGGCACTACTACTGCATGGGAGACTTGTGCCTTGAAAAACACAATTTACATTGTGGTACATGGAATTAGTTTGATAGATCATGCAGAGGGAAGTGGTCAATAGAGCTTCATCTATGGGTGGGGTGTGTTGGGGTTCTGTTCTGGGGCCCACTTCTATTTAATTTGTTTATAAATGAGCTACTCGTACTCATGGCGGGTATCCTGCACGAGGCCTGGCATCTGGTTTTGGGCAATAATCGCGTGTGTGTGGCCATTTGTTTTGGGCGATTTCGTTGATCGGTTATCAATTGCTGTTATTTGGGGCTAATTGCTGGCCACAACCTAAAGGGTAACTGTGGTCTCAATACTTCCAAACTTAAAAGCCTTCGATCGCACCTTCAAAATTAAACCTATCCACATCTCTAGATAAAATTGGGTGAGAAGTTATTGTGCGGAAAGGTTCAGCGATATTACTTCCTGTTTTGAACACTCCTGTTTCAGCCATATGACCAGCTTGTAGTCATGTGACCAGCCTCAGTCTGCATTAATAGGCTCTCCTTTTCAACTGTCATTTTTACCCCAGCTACTTTCCTGATTTCCCCAGCTTTAAGTCTTATCTGAGCATGCTTCTCCCCGGGGCGGACAGGCGGGGAAGAGTCAGATATGATGTCACTTACCTTACTGGAAGCAGGAATTTGAACATTATACCCCAATGTATTTCTCAAGGCTCCAGCCAGAGATGTGATAGTTCATTTTAAAGGAAATACTGCAGGCTTTCATTCACCCTAACTTGTTTTAAGACCACAGTTGCCCTATGCATGCAGAACCTATGCATGGGACTAGGAGTCAGGACAAGTGGGAGGATGATTTTTAGTTTGTCTTTTCTCCTAACTCAAGTTTTTTATTTCCTCTTGTTTGATTTTTTTCCGGCATTTCTAATGTAGATTTAATCACTTTTCATACAGTAAGCTGAAAAAATTGATGTTTTTGCATCGCCTATGAGCAACGTCCCGTTCGCCACCACTGCCAGTGGTGGGAGTGATTTGATCGCTATGCCAAATGGTCAAAACAATCCATCTGCTGGTGGTGTTCCGAGCTTAACACAGCTCTGTGCATGCAATTTCTCAGTGGTGTAACTATCTGAAAGTAAAGAAATCTTCAGAGCGGATCAGTCCCGGCTCCACATTTTTTGTTTAAAGGGTATTTCCCACCCCCAAATATAACATTTTCTGTAGTTTAAAGGGACCCCCCCTCACCCTAAGCGCTAGGGTTTTAAGGGACACTATATACTGAAAAAATTACTTTACCTCATCTAATCTATAATTGAATACATGTAAGTAGCACTTAGTCTGATTTGCATGTGTTGCTGCATGCCTTCAATCCACACACATTTTGTTTAGGATGTATGCCCCTCCGTCTTTTAACCACTCCCACTTCCATCCGAACTGACTTTTTTCCTCACAACCAGCTGTCAAGCCGCCATACACGCATTCCAACTGTCAAACTGTCACCATTTCCGCTTACAGTAAACTACACGCAGAGAAGAATAGTTTTTGAGAGCAAGGAGAACTTGAATTGACAGCTGGATTATTAAAGTTTTAGATTGGATATCTAAAAATAGGGGGGCAGATCACAAAAAAATTAACTTTGAATAATGTTTTTCCTTAAGTCCAGCCCTAAAAGAAAAATTATATACAGGTAAATCACCCCCCAAAACCCTAAACGGTAATAGTTTGAAATCTGAAATTATGTCTACTAATCTGCAATCCTGGCACAATGTCCTGTTTCTGCTTCCTGGTTCTTCCAGTTAGCAACGTCCGTTATGGATTCAACAGTTGACCTCACAGCCAATGACTGAATGTTAATCCACTGTCTGTTTCTTCTGGGCATGCCCAGGCTCGGTACAGATTTTCTAATTGCTCAGTTTCCATAGGCGTCCAGAAGCATAGCAGGATAATTGAATTCATAGGACAAACTATGATGTATCAACATATTAAAGAGGCCATTCTTTCTAAAAGATGTTCTTGTAAGGATGGAGTGTCCTTTAAAGGCAAATCCACCCCCAAATGAAAGTTTCTATACAGGTAGAGCACCTCCAAACAAAAAAATCATGACCCCTGGTTGGCTGTAGTTCCTGGCTCTTGTGGAATCTCGGCGTCATAGATATTGACTGTACAATGACTGTAGCGTATTCACAAAGAAATCTCTTCTATCCTTGCGAAAGCACAGGGAGCTTGTGCTGAAAGCTGTCTGAGCTTTCAAAATGCTTAGAAGAGGAGAGGGGAGCAGCACAGGTCGAGGGTCATTACACATTTTTCATTTTTTTGTTTTGTCCTCAGTTTTCCTTCCGGGTTTTGCTGTAGGGGGTGCTCTTCCTATATAGAAGTTTCCTTTTTCACCCCCAAAACCATCTTTTTAGATTGCATCAGACCCCTCCGCCAACCCTAAAAAGTGTATGTAACAACCAAAGATCAGTTCCTAAACACTAATCCCTTAAATATCTTATTGAATTTAAAATTTATTTTATATTTTTAAATTTCCCTCGCTGCTCCGCCAGGTTTCCTCATGCTACGTGCCAGTGTGATTTCTAGTCCTGAGCACGAGAATGATCTTGCTGTCACCACAACTCCTCTCCTTCCTGTCTGTAGAAGGTCAGGGAACTTGGAGAGTAATGTAAGTTTGGGCACCTCTATATGACCAGGCTGTGGTGGGCATTTTATATTGACCAAGCTGGGCTGTGGTGGGCATCCGACTTGACCCGACTGTGGGGGCATCTGATGTTTATTAGTCTGTAAAAAAAGAAAGAAAAAAAAAAGTAAGAAGCTGAATATACCGATATACTATATACATTCTGTTAATAAAATTATATCATTGTTGGACAGGAGCATTGAATGCATTTTTAAAAGAAAAAGTTTTTGATGTTATGCTCTGTCTATTGGGACAATGTTGTCTTTAGCTCTATTCCTTATGTATTGATTAAAGTCAGTAAGGTTAAAGAGCTATGCCTTAATACCATCCGTTTTCAATCAACTGACAGGAGCCATAGACAAGATAGAAGATATTTACCTTACACTAATCCTCCGCACAGCATTGAAATTCCTGACTGTTTCCTGGTTTAGACTAACTGTCATGCATGCAAAGCTGTAGTTAATCTGACCAGTCAGAACCTGTCAGTGCTGCTGCAAGTATCGCATGTAACGGAAATTCTGCATCTTTCCTGAACGACCGTAATGCCGACTATGGTCTTTGTCGGCATTACAGTTGGGCGGTTTCTTCTCCCCTACGTGCTGGCGATTTTAAGGTAAATCCTGTCAGTCCACTACGGGATTTACCTAATATCGCTTATGTTGTATGGCTGCATTTAGCTACGAGGTATATTATTACATAGACCATTCTAGGACAAGTTACCTTACACATACTCTGTAGTGCTTAACTGAATAAACAAGGAAGTTGCAGCCTTGCTACCCAAGCTGGGCAGCCAATCACATAAAGCACAGGGATCCTCCCTTTCATTGCTTCTGTCCTAACTGATGTAATCCTTTACTTTTCATACAAAAAAGAAAAGTAATCTTTGCAACCATGTGTTTCTCTTCTTGCTAGAACAAGCTTCCCCCCGGAGATACTATATACACAATAGTACATGTAAGAACTTTATCTTTTGCTAGGAACAAAATGGAAACAATAAAATGTTCTGTGATTTTAACTTTGACCTTTTGAATGTGTGTTTTATAAATTTTTTTCTATTTGGACACGTCAACACAGTACTGCGCACTCTAGTACTAATAGTTTTAGCTTTCCTAGCGAGGCTTTTTTTTTTCTCTAGAAATTGCCCTGCAGTTGCATGGTCTGCAGATATTTGTATCTATATTGTTTGAGAGAACACCCTATGAGTAATGAGACATTACCGTTATACACCAAAATTTTACCTTTAAATCATCCTGAAAGTCCCCATTTGTACAATACTCGGGCCTGAGCTGATCTGGAAACTTGAAAATCACATAGCCCTGGGAAACAAAAGCTTTAAATACATGCAGAATCTCTTGATTTTGGTGGGTTAATGCATTGTCCTGCTCACATGAAACTGCAGAGGGGGCCGGACAGGCAAGCCCTCAGTGATGCTGAAAGGCAGACAATCACGACACGGCTTCCAGCTGTACTGAACGTTGGGGAAACAGACAATGTAAGTAACCTTACTATTACTATAAGTGGTCACATTTTTGGACTTTGGAGGGGCATTGCATTTGGGCAGGGACGGAAGGTAAGGATTTTTCTACACTACACAGTGCGGCTAGTAGTGAGTTAAATTGTAGATTGGTGGTGGATAGCCCATTAAAGTGCATGTCCACCCCAAAACTAAAATTGAACACCATGCTGGCCCACTGTAAGTGTTAAAAATTCTTACCTTTCTTCTCAGCTTCAAATGTTGTCCTGCAGTGCCTGTCCAAATTCCAGTAAAGTGAAGAGTAAAGAGCATGTCTTCCTGTGAAAAGATTTCTGCCACTCCCTGTCCTCCGAGGTACTCGGCATGCGCTGTGGAGCTATTCCTCCTCCATCCGATCCATTGCGCTGCATTTTTATTTTTACATTAAATTCTTTTAATGCCTATTTTTCTATTTGTAAAAAGAAAAGTTAGAAGAAACTTGCTTATCGACCAGGATCCTCGGCTAAATCAATAGCCGGCAGCTACATCTGTGATTGGCTGACTCTCAGCCATCACAGACGTGGCTGCTGGCAAAGCCCCTAATACAACTCCGTTCCTGCTTGCATTAGAGGCTGAAGCTGAGGGATCCTGGGCTGTAGTAAGTTTATTCTGACTTTTTTTTACAAACAGACAAGTAAGTGTGGTTGAGGACAAGTCTTTAAGGTGTTAAAATGAAAGGTAGTTAAAAGGCATATCCCCACCCATAATCTAATTTACATAAATCTGCAGTACCACACCAAATCCCCACTCCATTTAATTAACCTTCCAAAGATGCAGCTTTGGGTAGCTCCACCTCTAAACAAGTTTTTCTTTAGTGTAGTGGCCCGATCCCACCCCCCAACCGCCATGTTCATTTGCCAAAAAAAGGATCCGAAATGTATTCTGATCCTCTATCCCCTGGCGTTCTGATCCGGCCCTCTGCTTGCGAAATTGGCAAGCAGGGGCAAACCGGCAGCTGCGTCTGTGATTGGCTGAGAGTCAGCCAAGCCAATCACGGATGTCGGCGCAGTCAGTGCAGAATGCAGGGGACAAACCTCATAAGTACATTTCAGATATTATTTTTGGCAATAGAAACATGGTGGTTGGGGTGGGATACTACACTACACAAAATGTTTTAGAGGTCTTCACTTTCTAGGACTTTGGACGACATTGCGGAGAACCATTTGGGCAGAGATGTAGGTAAGGATTTTTTTAACATTGCAGTGTGGGGCCAGTGTGGGGGAAATCTTAGCTGTTAGGGTGGACATCCCCAATCCCTTGATCTGGGTACCGCCCCCTGCTGCTGTTGCAAGCTGGTTTGGATCAAGAACATCGCAGTGAGACACTTCCTGTCCGTGGCTGTCAGCGATTGAGTGTGACGTCACAGTTGCACCTTTGACAGTCACAACCAGGAAGCAGAGATGGGAGCCACAGCAGTGGTGAGAAACCAGGTCTTGTAAGTTTTTTCTTAAGCTGCGTCTTTGGAAGAGGTAAGTAATTTAGATTTCTGATTAGCTTAAACAAGGACTAATTGTCTGATTTTCAAAAAAACTATTTAATTTAGGGCAGATAATTTTGCTGGTGGAACAAAAAGTGTATTTGACATATATTGGGTTCTTCAGCAGATGTTACTGTTCTGTTAGGTTTTAGTCTCCGATATGAAATTAGAATTGGAGGTACATAATCTAAGCTAACATGGCTAATCAGGAATGAAGTACGTCATATACTCGAGTATAAACAGAGTTTTTCCGGCTGTAAAATCAAATTGATTGTAGTGCAGAAGCTGGAACAGGGAGGCTGCTACAGGGAAGCTGCCACGAAAGGTACACACTGAACTGGGGGAAGGGGAGGGTTCAGATGTTTGGAAACTACAACTCCCAGCTAAAGCAGCTGGGAGATGTAGTTTCCAAACATCTGAGTGCCAAGGCTTTAGTATCTTTAAATGGACATCAGAATTATCATACAGTAATAGCCATATCCTTATGACTATTACTGTATGGGAAATCTGCTGTCGATTTAAAGGCAACTAAAAAACAATACAGAATCAGAAGGAGAATGTTATCTATTGTTGCTTCTGATTCTGTATTGTTTTGAGGCTTTTAGTTGCCCTTTAAATGGACAGCACAATTCCCTATAGTAGTCTACTATATGGGAATTCTGCTGTCGCATTAAAAGGGCACCTAAAGCCTCAAAACAATCAGAATCAGAAGGCAGTAGTGGTCATAAGTTCTACCTCGACTTTTATACCCGGACGGTTTAACTCGAGTATTACGGTAGTAGATAAATGTACCTCTTTGCGTCAGCCTAACTGAAATCGGCACAAGTTATTGTGGGCAAACATTGGAAAATTTTACAACTTGTCTGATCAACCTAAATTGATTAACTGCTTGCAATCTATGAATGGAAAAGGTCAAAATGTATTCTTGTTCACAATTTGATAAAAAAAGATCTAGATCCATATGTGTATTTTTGCATGGGCAGCAGACTGTGGGAAACTGGCTGTTTTCAAATAGGCCAGAAAATACACAATCTATACTTACCATCCCTGCCCAAACCTCGAATCACTAAGTTTAACTTGCTCTCCTTGCCCTCGAAGACCATAATATTTGATCAGGATCTGAGCCGTATTGATCTGAAGGTTTTATATGTGTTAAATATTTGCCCTTTAATATTTGTACAAACAACAAAGGGTTGGAATAAGCTTTTTTGATGATTTTCAAATCTGAAGATATGGGAGATTGTGTCAGAATAAAATCATTTGCGAGCAGATGCATATCCTCCAATATTCATTTCAGTCTGTCCCCTCGATCGCACGTGTGTAATGATGCCTTTAGAAGTATTTATCCAAACTTTTGCATTTTAATACTTGAATTGGATAGTGTAAAAACAGAATTTCATTTCTCCACTGGCCTTTTGTGGTGAGGGAAGAGGCATCCCTCCAGTTCTTCATATTAAATTTTAATATAATAAATATTCGTATCGGATCTCCAATTAACGGTTTTTTTTGGGGTGTTAACTACCACATAGAAGCTTCACCACTCTTCCTAATAAATAATGTACAATAGAAGGACTGTGAAGCACTCCTTAGGCTAAGATTGGCAACGCAGCGGCGCACGCACCTCCATCCCTACCACATTGTGATGTGGCGATCAAGCAAATGTTTTCAGTGTCCTTGCTATTTTTACAGCCCTAGGTTTATATAAGATTACAGTATAATTCTCTTTATTGTCATTGTGTGTAACAACGAAATACAATCAAACTTCTGTGGAAATGTTACTAATTTGGTCAATAATTCATTCAAACACAGAAAGACAATAAAAGCACATTCCAAGCCTAGCAATATCTTTTTATACACTACAATAAAACATTTGGTAAAGTGCTTTGAGTCCTTTAGGAGAAAAGCGCTTTACAAATGTTTTTATGTTTAGATTTAGATCTTCTCAGATCAATACAGTCTGTGTGACATAATGTTGTCTGTTGTTCATAGATGCCAGACTAACAGGTGGCTCTTTAGTTTGGATTTGAATATTTTTTCCAGGATGGGGATGTCCTGATTGGGTGTGGCATGGATTCCAAAGTGTAGGGCAGCATGACAGAAGGCTCTTTCTCCAAAGTTTTGGGTGGACTCTGGGGATGACCAAACTATTGGATCCTTTTTGATCTAGAATTGTGGGGGGAGGGGGGTGATGCAGTGCAGCAAGTCCTTCAGATATCCAGGGCCCAGATTGTGCAAGGATTTGAATGTCAATAATCCGATCTTAAACGAATTCTCCATTTTATCGGTAGCCAGTTGAGTGAGCGATGGGTTGGTGTTATGTGGCAGTGGTGGGGTTGGCTTTGTTAATAGCCTTGCAGGCGGCATTCTGTACTAGTTGCAGGCGTGTAGTCTTTTTTTTTTGAAAGGCCTGTATAGAGAACATTGCATAGTCCAACAGTGATGTGATGAATGCATGGCCAAGGTTGCAAGATCGCTGGAGGAATGAGGTGTCTTTATTTTTGCAATGTTCCTTAGGTGAAAGGGAGGAATTTTTTCACAACGCTGAGATTTGGTTCCTGAACTTAGTTTCCCCTCAATCAGTACACCCGGGCTGCGCACAATGTCTGAGTTGTTCAGACTGAGCTTCCTTTTCTTAATGGTATTGGCTGAGACTGGAGCTGCTTACTGTCGAGCGCTGACCCCCAATAACTAGAACATCCGTTTTGGGTCAGCATTTATTTTAGCCAGTTTATCATTCATCTCATCATCATTCCTGAAATTCAGCTAAGCATGCGTTAATTTATTGTGGGTTAGGTCTGTGACGCCAGGTTTGAATGATAATACCAGTTGGGTATCATCTGCAGCAAGATGTGTAAGGCCATGTTTTTGTACGATTTCCCAGTGGCAACCTGTATTGGTGACATCAGAGGGACTAGTATGCACCCCAGGGTCTCCCATATTTATCAGAGGTACGGGGATTGAGAGGAAGGGCCCACGGATACCTTTGTGTTCTTCATGCCAGAGAGAGGAGTTAACCATTGGTAGAACTAAGCCATCCACGCACAGATACTGTTGTAACCGTTAAGGTTTAAGAGTGATGTCTGAGATTGCCATCTCTCATATATTGCTTGAAAATCAACCCATGCTGGTAGGACATTCTTTTGCAATCCATTATATGGTTCTGCTTTGGCTTCCAGTGTTGTGGGTTGGTGGGGCAACAAGGGTTTGAGTTATACATACTGTAACAAATCAACCACTTCTAAGGATGTTAGGTAGTCCCCAAAACCTTATTTTTTTTTTTTTCAATTTTAACCGTAATTATACTTTGTTTTTTCTTAAATTTTCGAAGTTCTTGCATTCTTAAACATGTACATTGATTAGTGTAGAAGGCGTTCACTTCCCCTGTGATCCCCTGACTTTTTATAGGTGAGTGAGAAGGCATAGGACCCGCATATAAGGGCTTGTGTTGGGGTTGTTACTACCACACGGAAACTTTGAACCGTCTTCCGAATTAATACAAACAATTGATGGACTGTCCTTCACATCTTTTTGTTGAAAATATCACCTTTTCTCTTTTTAAAGGGCAACTGGGGGTCTCAAACAAGTTGAGGTTAAATGAAGCCTGCATATTTCTTCTTTAACTGAAGCCACATCACATCTCGCCGCTTGAGAAATTGGGGCCCCCTGATCAATTATATTGAGTGAATGTTTTAACACTTCCCTGCTTCCATTAGGTGTACATTACCTAACCTCTGCCGTGCCCCTATTGCCCGGGGGGAGAAGCATGCTCAGTTTAAGAACTTAAGTCTGGGATATCATGAAGTACCTGGGGGAAATTACAGTTGAGAGGAGAGCCTATAATGCAGGCGGGGCTGTCACATGGCTGAACCCGGAAGTGTTTGTGCAGAGATAATACTGTTGAAACCTTTCCAGGCAATAACTTCTTTATCTAGAGAATGCGATTTAGGTTTATTTTGGAAGGTAACGTATGGAGCGCTTATTTTATAAGTCTCATTATTTTTTAGGGAGACTTTGAGTCACAGTTTACCCTTTAATTGTATGTTATGTATCGTTTATTTATAAAGCGGCCACTTGTGTAGTGGCACTGTATAGTCAAAATATAATAAGTCCTACAAGGGATCAACTCGTAGTTTCATCATAATATATATCAATTAATAATATATCAGTGCAGCTATGCTTTGCCACAGAGGAAGGAGGTCCCGCCCAGAGAGCTTATCAATTGTTGGTTGGAACATCCGATACAATGACAATGGGTATAAAGGGAGGCCATAAAGGTTAGCACATCTGCAGTGCAAATAACACATCAGTATACATGTGCTGGTTACTAGAGTAAGTAGAGTCTAAGGGTAGATGTAAACCTTCTAATTGAGTTTCTTGATGTTAAGAGAGGGAGAATAGAATTCCAAGGATAAGCCCGAAGAGAGGTTTAGGGTCGTGAGAAGCAGTTTAGACGTGTGGGAGGTCTGTACAGGCTGGTTCTGGCGATGAGTGGTACGGACAGGAACTTAAAGGACAGTCCGCCCAAAATGAAAATTACATACGGTAATGCCCCCCCCAAAAACCCTAACCAAAGTAATATTGTTTTGAAATCTGAAATATATAAGTTTTAACCTGAAATCCTGCACAATGCCTTTCTGTTCTGCTTTCCGGTTTCCAGTTTTAGTAACTTTCATTTATAATTTGAGAGTTGGCATACAGCCATGAACTGTTGTTATCCCCTGTCTCCCTCTTCTGAGGCATGCCCAAGCTTCAGTACACGGTTTACTACTTGAGGCCTCCAGCAGAGACCATACAGCCATACAGTAATGAATTCATAGACAAACTATGATATAGGTCAAATATATTTAACGAGAACAGTCTTTCTAAGAATGTTTGTATCAGGTGATTGTCCTTTAATATTGCCATTTGGTGTGCATCCATGCATGAATTCTGTGAATTTAGTCTTTTCACACTCTAACCAATCTTAATAGATAGACTGAAATTTTCTAAGATTTTGGGCAAAGATGTTGCTACGACCAGTTCCAACATGTTCTCGCCAACTGATGTAGGGGCTGACTCGATGACAGAGGGAAAGTCTTCTGGGCAACATTGCGCACACCACTACCGTACCAAAATATTGATATATATAAAGTGGGTGTACCCATCTTGAAGTATGCGCTTTTAGCTTTAACCAAAAAAAACCTTGCGCTGATCCTAACAGTAGAAAATGTTACTTACATAATCATTTCTTTTTTAAAATGTTTAATGTTTTCCAGCAGATTAAAACAGGCCTTCGTTTATAAATCTGTTTTTAAGGTGCACGAACACATGGTGGTTGCGGGGATCCTGAATTATATATGTTGGAGTGCCCGTCAATCGTGCCATGTATGGTTGTGTTTGTTGCCCGAACATCGTTTCGGTACGTGATTCATGCCCTTTGCGGGTTAAATCATCAGTGACCCCGACTGAAACGCCTCTCAGCCAACAAATGCACCTACAATGGGGGGGACAGACCGCCGATTGTCCGTCCGAACCAGCATTCAATCACATCGTGTGCTCGCAGTCCCAGCCCCGATTGCAAGTGTGTATGACGCTGAAGAAAGTTCAGGGAAAATGCTTGAAGGTTCTCATTCCCGGTCATGTGCTTATCCTGTTGTATTGCAATTAGATCAATCTGTTGTACTTCAATTAGTTGATGAATTGAATACAACAGATATTCAGGGGGAAAATATTTTTTAAAAATTCTTAGTTTTATATTATGCTCCTAGTTATTCTACCTTATTCTCCTTCCCTTTTAAAAAATATCCCGTTAAATTTTCACCAAATTTATAACCCCTTGCTATTCCCTGCTGTTTGCATAGTGAGCTGACTTTCAGGTTTGTATGGCCTTTTCAGAATGCACACTACCATAGAATTTCTAAGTGCTCTATAGTGGGAAAATGAACTTTTTTGTTTTTCTTTCTTCATGTGTGTCTATAATAACTAAAGTGTCATCAACTTGTTTTCAGATTCCCTCTCTGTCCTGATATCCACACAGTTTCGAAGAATACTTGATTGCATTCCTCTACTCCTACTGGACTGTCCAATCAAATCCCTGTGCGTGGGATCCCCCCCTCCTCTCTGTATATAAACATAGAGATAACAGCATTAAGGCCAGGGTAGAGAGGTATCTTTCATGGTAGCCTATAAGGCTGCACATGACGCCCCCTTCTTAATACTTTCACTGATTGATGATGGGCCCTAAGAGAATATCGTCAACTTTACTGTTCTCCTTCTTCCGTGTGTTTTTTCAGGATGTTTACTTTATACCTCCTACTCAACATTATAAGCTTGTCGGTTAGCCGATTGAGACATGGCGGAGGTAACAGGGGGAGGGGAAAGGGGGTGAGGGCTGCACACAGATCTGACACCAGGGTTAAACAAGTCAACTGACGAGCATAGGATTTAAGGCACCAGAGTCTGAATTTAACTTTGCAAGGGGCAATGTGTTTTTTTCACATATAGATGCCCTTAGACGTAGTTTTGTAACTGATTGACGTTTGTTGTTAAACATGCTTCACTCTCTAACTTGACAACTGAATAAAACACCAGGCACTGTGTCCCAGAGACAACTAAATGTCTCTATTAGGGTCCCTGCAACGGAAGTGCGTATTTCGGAAGCATTTATTTATACCAGATAAAATGCTGAATGGCAGGGTTAGATAGTAAGGAATGGGACAAAATCTTTTCTACAAAGTATATGTATTTTGCGCACGAACTTACCCTTTTAAGTCTGATATTTCGATTATGGTCGGTGGACGGGTACAGGATGAAATGTACAAATGTGCTATTGTCCTACATCAAGTTCTAACTGTGTCGTTATTAATCATCTCAAACATCTCTATCTGCAGTTTAAAGCGATTGGTATTTTTTAGTATACTCACGTGTACATTTTTCAGCCAACCTCTTGGTTTCTTAATATTTACTACACAACCTAGGATATGTATGTTTCGATTTGGTATAGCTGGTGCTTTCTGTAGGGATTCACACCAGGGTGTCCATCTTTCCTTTTGCAAATTTCTGTGGGCCCGCCTCATAAGACCCTTTAAGGCAAGGTAGTCTGTTCATACCTAGGGAGGCCTAACACATTGTTGGGCCTGAATGGCCATCCAGTGCATCATACCACCTCTTAAAGTGCATTAAGCTTATTTAAAGGGCATTTTCAGCCCTAAAAGTTATCGTTATAGTTTATCACTCTTCAACCCCATTTTCACTTCCCCACAGTTGATTTACCAGACCCGGTCCCTCGCCGCACTACCACTTTTCTGCTTCGGTCATGGCTGTGTCATCTAAGGTGCATGATTATGTCACCACCCAATACCCACTGACAGCTCAACCAGGAAGCGCTTCAACTGCTGTTGCAATGTGCTTGAAACCGCATTGTATGCGGCATCTCCAGTCTGCAAGGAACCTGTCTGATAAGTCTTTCAGGGGCAT
>JAACNH010004801.1:0-22701 GCA_019447015.1 Hymenochirus boettgeri | reverse complement strand
CATCCATCTATCTATCTATCTATCTATCTATCATCTATCTCTCTATCATCTATCTATCTATCTATCTATCTATCTATCTATCATCTATCTATCTATCTATCTATCTATCTATCTATCTATCTATCTATCTATCTATCTATCTATCTATTATCTATCTATCTATCTATCATCCATCTATCTATCTATCTATCTATCTATCATCTATCTATCTATCTATCTATCTATCATCCATCTATCCATCTATCTATCTATCTATCTATCTATCATCCATCTATCCATCTATCTATCTATCTATCTATCTATCCATCTATCCATCTATCTATCTATCTATCTATCTATCTATCTATTATCTATCTATCTATCAATCTATCTATCTATTATCTATCTATCTATCTATTATCTATCTATCTCTGCTATCTATCTATCTATCTATCTATCTATCTATCTATTATCTATCTATCTCTGCTATCTATCTATCAATCTATCTATCTATTATCTATCTATCTATCTATCTATTATCTATCTATCATCTATCTATCTATCTATCTATCTATCTCTGCTATCTATCTATCTATCTATCTATCTATCTATCTATCTATCTATCTGTTATCTATCTATCTATCTATCATCTATCTATCTATCTATCTATCTATCTTCTATCTATCTATCTATCTATCTATCTATCTATCTATCTATCTATCTATCTGTCTGTCTGTCTGTTTGTCTTTGTTGGTTTGTCCGATTGTTTGTCACGGAAATTGTCCAGGGCCCAAAAGGGGTCCCCCAAAGTAAAGGCTTTTAATGTTCCTGGGTTGTGGGAGCCCAGAATGACATGGTGACATTTTGCCTCGAAAAGGTTTAAAGGGCAAGTCCAGCCCTCAAATGAAAACTTACATACAGGTAATTCACCCCCCAAAACCCTAAACGGTAATAGTTTGAAATGTGAAATTTATAAAAAGTCTCACCGAAATCCTGCACAATGTTCCCCTGTTTTCCTCTGTTTCTGCTTCCTGGTTCTTCCGTTATAACTGTCGTTTTGGATTTGACCAGTTGACATCACACCATGCCATCTGATGTTAATCCCCTGTTCTGCCTCTTCTGGCATGCTCAGGCCTCAGTACAGGCTCAGTACGGTTTCTAAATGGCTCAGGTTCCCATGAGGCATCAAAGCATAGTCAGGCCATACGTAATGAATTCATGACAAACTATGATAATCCAACATATTTTAAAGAGCAAGTTCTTTCTAAAGATGTCTTATGAGGATGGAGTTGTCGTTGCATCACGCAATGTCGGTCCCCCCTGTAGGTTTAGTCCTCGTCCCCTCCCCCTGTAGGTTAGTCAACTAGTCCCCGCCCCTGTGTTACGTCCCTAGTCCCTCCCCCTGTAGGTTTGTCCTATCCCCTCCCCCTCTGTAGCTTGTCCTAGTCCCTCCCCCTGTAGGTTAGACCTAGTCCCCTCCCCCTGTAGCTTATTCCTAGTCCCTCACCCCTGTATGGTTATGCCAATGTCCCCTCCCCCTGTGCTTAGTCCTAGTTCCCCTCCCCCTGTAGTTAGTCCTAGTCCCCTCCCCCTTAGTTTAGACCTATTCCCCTCCCCTGTAGGTTAGTCCCTAGTTCCCTCCCCCTGTAAGGTTAGTCCTAGTCCCCTCCCCCTGTGTTGTCCTAGTCACCTCACCCTGTCCGCTTAGTCGTAGTCTCCTCCCCCTTATGTTGTCCTAGTCCCCTCCCCCTGTAGGTTAGTCCTAGTCCCCTCCCCCTTTAGCTTTAGTCCTAGTCCCCTCCCCCTGTAGCTAGTCCTAGTCCCCTCCCTCCTTAGCTACGTCCTAGTCTCCTCCCCCTGTAGCTTAGTCTAGTCCCCTACCCCTGTGCTTAGGATTCCTAGTCCCCTCCCCCTGTGGTTCGTCCTATTCACCGTCCCCCCTGTAGCTAGTCACTATTCCCCTCCCCTGTATTAGTCCTAGTCCCCTCCCCTGTAGCTTACCCAGTCCCTCCCCCCTGTAGGTTAGTCACTAGTCCCCTGCCCCCTTGGTTAGTCCTATTCCGCCTCCCCCTGTAGCTAGTCCCTAGTCCCCCCCCCCCTGTAGCTTAGTCCTATCCCTCCCCTGTAGGTTAGTCCTATCCCTCCCCCTGTAGTTTATTCTAGTCCCCCTCCCCTGCTCCCGTAGACCTGTGACCAGGTGACCCCCTGTGCCACACAACATGAGCGATTAGCTATCATCCAATGACCGGCTGATAACTCTTTCTCCCTCCCGCGTGTGTGACATCACTGTGTGTTCCGTGTGCATCTTTGTCCTATTTCAAAAACTATAAATAATTTGTATCTGTTTTCCTTTAACGCCGCACAGACAAGCATTAAATAATCCCTTACTACAAGTCCAAAGAGCAAACTTCGCCATAACGATTTCCAAGGCAACGCTGAGTAGACGATTATTATTTCATTTAGAACGATGATTGAAAACACTTTCTCCTTTCGTTCCTTTCCATTCGCACAGATACACAAAGCCGCGTTTCACACAAAACCTGCGAACGCTCAAGGTTTTAACCGCGTCAACTGTGAAACTCCTTAATACGTATTCAGTTGGGATAATACATGCCCATTTCTCCATTTAATGCATGTAATGACTATAAAAGTGCTAAAAGCAGATGTTTGTGCAGCGCGTGCGAGGCACCGTCTACGCTGTTCCTCAACCAATCACTATTACTGGATTTCTAAGAGGGAGACCTACATTTATTTATATGTCAAGGACTTCATTTTAAAGGTTAAATGCTGTGAGGGTTAAGACCTGGGAATATTATGGTGCCTCATAGACACCAGAACCAAGTTGGACACACTTTAAAGTGCTGAAAAAACTACTTTGGGTCTCTTAATCTATAAATAAATGTGTAGGTAGCACTTTACCTCGGAGTTGTGTGTGTTGCTGCATTCCTTCCAATACAATACTTGTGTTGCTCAGGCTCTCCCCTGACCTGACTCGATTTTCCCTCCATACCAACTGTCAATACTGCATACAGTATAACAGCACACAACTGTCAAACTATCAGCTACAGCGACTGCTTTAAGAATGGTGAATGTCAGCTGTTTTAGATTTGGATTATCTAATGAAATAGAGGGCAATCAAATGGTACAGTGATAGCGGTATGAATTATGTTTCAACTCATGGCCAATTTAAACAAACAAAATTTACCAGTGTTTTTTAAGGTACCAAAATTTTTATTTTTAGGTAGGCATGTATGAATTGGTGGAGTTTTGGTGGCAGGTACAGAGTTTTTGGGTTTGGTTTAGAATGAACCACTAACAATTTTCATATGTGTACGCGATCTGTGTCACTTTTCAATAATTTTCAAAACTGTCTCCCACTGTCCGATATTTCTCAAATTTTTCCCCGAAAATCGAATCCTCGAATAGAAAATCATTGATCGTGTTCCACGAATTCCGCTTAATCCAAAAATCTTGCTAAATCGGAAATCCTCAATCGTTTGTGTCACTAGTTAATCGGAAAAAGTAAAAAAAAATCGGAAGCCGAATAGTTGGAATTCGTTAAGTCGATTCGAACTAGGTGTCCAGTTTGAGTCCATCTCTATTGTCCAGATTAAGCTTTTTTGACTGATTCTTTCAGCAACCTGGCCAAAAAATGGATCGGACGTGGCTATAATTTCGCCCAATGGTTTTAAACAGTCATGGCTTGAACAGAATCTCAGCACGGCCACTTTATACCAAAACTAACGATTGGGTTTAACATTTGTTATCCTGTTCCTGCTAATTAATAGCTGTAGTCGTAGCCGGTCAGAAGAGTTAGCTAACAAGTGTATTGATCGTATGACGGTCACAGGCTTAATAATAGCACCCATGTTGTACCACCCTTAAAAATGCCCTTGATCCTATTGTATGAACCATTGTAAATAACTCTGGAAACCCAACAGAAAGTGATAACATAACACAGTAATTTCTGCTTCCTGTTCTTTATGTAGTTTATTCTATTTCTAGCAGGGCAGACCGTGAGGTTACCGCACACAGTCTTGTCATTGAGCAGAACATTCATTATCCTGCACCCGTCAACCAAATGACATCATAGATAGCAAGCTATTATCCTTGCAAGCATGCTACTTTGCAGAATTTAGACCTGGTGAATCCTTTGTAAACCGTACTAAGAGAGGCAGAGCTGTTTTTTGAACTGAATTCACTCCATTGTCTGCGCAAATTACTGGAGCTCTTATGTGAACAAAACCTTCTATTATATGAATAAGTGTGGGCACACACCTCATTATATGGCTCATGTTCACTGTTCCCCCTTTAACTGGTAGCATATGCTGCCCGCCCGCATTTAAATACGTTCATAAAAAATACAAGGAAATATGATCTAATATTTTATATGGGCAGGTAAGCCACCCAACTATTGATTATAGGAAACTTGCTCGCTGGATGCTATTGGTTTTACCTTTGCTAACACACAGTCACCCTCTTAGTAATTAAAATGCAGGAGATCCCCTGTGCGACAGCCATAACCAATGGAAACGGTTTTCTTCTGGAAATTTCCTGTTTAAAAAGCTAACATCACAGCCAATGAGGGAAAACTGCCTCCTAATGCACATGTGCAGCTCGAATTAAGGGCCACACGTGCATCGAGACAGCTTGGGAGAAAAGGATCACTGCAGCATTCATCGTAAAAAGTGGTTTGAAATTTTATCATTTTTTTAATAAACATTTCCCTTTCCTAAAAATTCTATGTCTTGGACTGAACAACCTAAGTCCCTGTTTTAAAGTAAAATTTAGTGAGCTGGTTTATAGCGGGGCATGCTCAGAGGAGTCAACTGGTAGAATGAGGCATTCACTCATTTGCTGTAATTCACTTGTCATATCCAGTTGGTAAACTGGAAGAACCAGGAGCAGAAACATGTGCGCACTGCAGGTTAGTCTTTACACTTTCAGATTTCTACTATTGCAGTTTTTTGGGGGTTGGGATGATTTAATCTTGCCCTTTTAACACACTCCCATTCAATTCTTCTACCAAAGTTACGTGGATAACCAGCAGGCATGCCGTTATTCCTAAGACATAGTTACTATATTAATAGATTTGTACTGTAGATATTGCTTCAGGCCACCCATTATAATGAACCAGACTTCCCTACTACACTCTTGAGTATTGATCACAAGGGTAAATTCCCAACCTTAGACATATAATGTATCATGTTTATAATTTTTCCATTGAATGACGCTAAGTTTGATATGAAATAATTTATTACTGGATTCTGGAATGTCCCCCTAGATTGCCCCAGACCAGCGAATGATGTATGTATATGTGGTGGTAGCAGCGTTGGGGGGGTCTTGCTGTGTTGGGCAGCGGAGACATTCAACATCTCCCGGCTAGAATTCCCAACTGCGTGGAAACCGACTTAATATTTAATCAACCATCCACATCTAAAATAATTTACTGTTCTATTTAGTTTCTCTGGCGCAGAGACACAAAGAGATCTAAAGGAGCAGAACAAGTCATAATATGAAATATAATAAATATTTGGAGGGGGAAAAGCTGCACACATGGAGACATAAGCTAGAGTAGAATTGGAACACTAAAAGGACTTAATATCCTGGCAAGGTAAACTGCAGAATTCCCACGTCTACACCCAAACACACACACCATTACTGTCTAGATCATACACACATATATTATATATATAATTCACACATGTACTGTAATATATCATTTACCCACCTACTATCTAATATAATCAGTACACACATTTCTGTATATATCATTACCACATCCTATATTATATAATATAATTACACCCACCCTGTACTGTATATATCATTTACACACATACATATATTATATAATTACACACAGGTACTGTATATATCATTACACCCCTCCTATATATCATATATAATTCACCATGTATTGTATATATCATTATCACACATACGATATCTATATAAATACACCATGTACTGTATATATCCTTACACACATACTATATATTATATATATATAATTACACATGGTAACTGTATAATATCAATTCCACACATACTATATATATATATATATTATAATTAACACACATGTACGTACTATATCATTACACACATCTTATTATATATATATATATATTAAGTACACACATCTACTGTCCTAGCATTACCACATACTATTATATATATATATTACACACATGTAACTGTATATATATCCTTACACCCATACTATATACTTATATAATTACACCATGTACTGTATATTCATTACACACAGACTATATATATATATATATTATATATATATTATATATAATTACAACATGTTACTGTATATGCATTACACACATCCTATATATATATATAGAATCACACACATGTACTGTATATATCAGACCACATACTTAATATATATATATATACTTACACACATGTAACTGTATATATCATTAACAACACATACTATATATATATATATAATTACACACACCTACTGTTATATATTTTACACAATATATATATATATCTATATAAGTACCACACATTACTGTAATATATCATACACCCTCGATATATTAATAATTACACCATGTACTGTATATATATCATTACACACATACTAGTAGATATATAATAATTACACACATGTAACTTATATCTCATTTCACACATACTATTATCTATTAGTACACACATGTACTGTCTATCTCAGTACACACATACTATAGTATTCTATAATTACACCATGTATTGTACTATATATCATTACACACATACTATATCTATATATATAATATATAATTACACACATGTCCTGTATATATCATTACACCACATACATATATATATATAATTATAATTACACACATGTCTTTGTATTATCATTACACACATACTATAATAGAGATAATTACCCACATGTACTGTATAATATCTTACACACATACTATATATATATAGATATATATTACACACATGTATCTGTAGATATCATTACACACATACATATATATATAATTACACACATTACTGTATATATCATGACACACATACTATATATATATATAGAGATATAGCTAGCTTACACCATGTACTGTATTTCATTACCACAGACTATTATATATATATATAATTACCCACATGTACTGTATATATATCATTAAACACATACTATATACTAATATCTATAATATATATAATTACACACATGTAAGTATATTCCTTCCCCCATACTATTGAAATAATAATTACCACATTTACTTATAGACATCCACATACTATATTTATATATATTAATTAACCAACTTACTGTATATATCATTAACATACTATATAATATATGATTCACACTGTACTGTATTATCATTACCCATACTATATATATATATATATATATATATTACACACATGTACTGCTATTATCAATTACACACATACTATATATATCTATATGACACACATGTTACTGTATATATATCATTCCACAATACTATATCTTATATAATAATTACACACATGTACTGTATATATCATTTACACACCTACTATAATAATATAATATAATTAAAAACACACATGTACTGTATAATATCAGTTACAACCCATACTATTATATATATATTAAACCACATTATGTATATATATCAGTACACCATACTATATATATATATATAATTCACACATTGTACTGGATTATCATTACACACACACTATATATATATATATATATTATAGATTACACACATGTTACTGTAGATATCATTACCCCATACTATATATATTAATTACACACATGTAGTATATATCATTACACACAACTATATATACATATATATATAATTACACACAATGTACTGTAAGATCATTACACACATACTATATATATATATAATTACACACATGTCTGTATATATATCATTACCCACATACTATATATATATATTATATAAATTACACACATTACTGTATATATCAGGAACACATACTAGATATATAATTACACACATGTACTGTATATATCTTTACACACTACTATATAGATATATATATATAAATTACACACATGTACTGTATATCTCATTAACATACTATATATATAATTACACACATGTACGTATATATCTTACACACATCTAATATATATATATATATAATACACACATGTACTGTAATATATCATTACACACATAGCTATATATATATAATGACACACTGTACTGTATATATCTATTACACCCTACTATATATATATATATATATATATATATATATAATTACACACATGTACTGTATATATCATTACACACATACTATATATATATATATAATTACACACATGTACTGTATATATCATTACACACATACTATATATATATCTAATTACACACATGTTACTGATATATCATTAACACCCCTACTATATATATATATATTACACACATTACTGTAATATAATCATTCCACCATACTATATATATATATATAATTAACACATGTACTGTATTATCTTATAACCATACTATATCTATATATGACACAACATGTACTGTATATATCTCATTACACCCATACTATATATATATATTATATATATAATTACACACATGTCTTTTATACATTAACACATACTATATTCTAATTACACACATGTACTGTATATATCATTACACACATACCTATATATATCTATCTAATATATATAATTACACACATTACTGTATATATCATTCACTACTAGATATATATATTAACACACATGTAACTGTATATATCATTCCCACATACTATATATATAATAAATGTACACACATGTACTGTAATATAATCATTACCCACCTACTATATATATATAAATAATTACCACCTTACTGTATATATCATTACACACATACTATATATATATATATATCATATAATTTACACACATGTACGGGCTTATATCATTACACATAACGATATATATATATATATATTACCCCCATGTGCTGTAATATATCATTACACACATACTATATTATATAATACCCATCATGTATGTATATATCATTACACCCATACTATATATATATAATTACACACATGTACGTATATAGCATTACCACATACTATATATAGATATGATAATTACACACATGTACTGTACATATCATACCACCATACTATATATATATAGTATATAATTACACACATGTACTGTAATATATCATTACACACATACTATATATATATAATTACACACATGTCTGTATATAACATTACCACCATACTATTATATATATAATATATATATTATATATATATAATATATATAATCATTACACTCATGTACGGTATATATCATTACACCATACTATATATATATATAATTAACCCACATGTCTTAATATCATTACACACATACTAATATAATATATATAATTTACACACATGTACTGTATATATCATTACACACATACTATATATATATATTTATAATTAACACACATGTCTGTTATATTCATTCACACATACTAGTATATATATTTTATAATTACACCCATGTACTGTATATTCATTTACACACTACTATCTATCTATATATATATATAATTCCACACGGACTGTATATGATTACCACCTAATGTATATATCATTACACAGTACTGTATATATGATTACACACTTACAGTATATATGATTACACACATACTGTATATATAATTAAACACGTACTGTAGATATAATTACACCGTCCGTATATTATGAATTACACACATACTGTATATATAATTAAACACGTAACTGTATAATTAATTACACACGTACAGTAATATATGATTACACACTACTGTATAGTGATTACAACGTACTGTATATATGATTACACACGTAACAGTATATAGATTACACACGTACTGTATAAAATAATACACGCGTACTGTATATTGATTACATCACGTACTGGTATATACGATTACAACACTACGTACATATATTACACCCGTACCGTATATAATTACAACAGTACTGTAGATATAATTACACACGTACTGTGTAATGATTACACACTTACTGTATATATGATTACACAAAATGTATGTATATATAATTACACCTCTGTATATAGGATTCAACACCTAAAGTATATATAATTACACACGTCCTGTATATATGAATTACCACGTACAGTATATATAATTACCACTACTGTATATATGATTACACAGTATCGTATCTATGAGTACACATGTACTGTATATATACTTACACACTTAACGTATATAATGATTACACACCTTAAAGATATATAATTACACACGTACTGTTATATGATACACACGTACAGTATTATAATTACCACATACTGGTATAATGATTACACACCTAAAATTAATAATATATACACACGGTACTGTATAGATGATTACACACGTACAGTATATATGATTACACACGTACTGTATATATGATTACACACGTATGTATTATGATTACACATGTCCTGTATATATAATTACACACCTACTGTATATTGATTAACCCTAGTATATATAATTACACACGTACTGTATATATGATACACACGTACTGGTATATATAATGACACCATCCTGTATATATGATTAACACTACTGAAAAAAAAAAAAAAAAAATAAAAAAAAAAAAAAAAAAAATATATATGATAACCCCGTACTGTATATATGATTAACACGTACTGTATATATTGATTCAAACCACATACTGTATATATACTACCACGTATGTATCTATATTATTACACACTACGGTAAATTATTAACACACCTAATGTATAATACTTACCCCACTTACTGTATATGATTAACACACCTAATGTATATATGATTACCACGTACTGTAGATATGATTACACATGTACTTTAATACGATTAACATCACGTACGTAGAGATGTTACACACTTACTGTATAGTTACACAGTACTGATATATGATTACATATGTACTGTATATATAATTTACCTGTCAGTATATCTGATTATCACAATTACTTATATTGATTACACACGTACAGTAATATATGAATTACACATGTGCTGTATATTATACACATGTAGTATATATGAATTACACATGTTACTTTATATACGATTACACACGTACAGTATATATGATTTACACACCTAAAGTATATCTAATTACACACGTACTGTACTATTGATTACACACGACCTGTATATGGTTACACCGTACAGTATATTTGATTACCACGTACTGTACACAGGATTACCCACTTACTTTATACTATGATTACAACAATTACTGTATATAAATTACACACTACGTGTATATGATTACACACTACTGTATATATAATTCCACAAGTACTGTATATATGATTACACACTACTGGAATATATAATTACCACATACTGTATATAGGATTATTAATTACACACGTACTGTAATATTGATTCCACGTACTGTATATATGCTTACACACGTACAGTATATTGATTACACCCGTACTGTACACATATTACACACTTACTGTATATATGATTATCCACTACTGTCTAATAAATTACAAAAAAACGTAAACTGTGTTATGATTACACATGTACTGTATATATAATTACCACATACTGTATAGATGCATTACACACGTGACTGTAATATATAATGACACACAGACTGTATATTGGATTACACCGTAACTGTATAATAATGATTACACACGTCTGTAATATATGATGACACACGTCCGGTATATATGATTACACACATCCTGTAATGATAGATTACACACATATGTATATATGATACACACGTAACTGTATATATGATTACACACGTACTGTAATATATAATCACACGTCTTTAATATATGATTACACACGTACTGTATATTGATTACACCCCTAATGTAATATAATTCCACACGTACTGTGGTATATGATTCAAATGTCTGTCTATCTAATTACACACTACTGTATAGATGATTACCCACGTACTGTTATTGAATTACACAGTCACTGTATCTTACGATTACACCGTACTTATATACGATTACAGTACGTCTATTGATTACCCACGTACTGCATATGATTCGCACATGTCCTTTATATATGAGTACACACGTACGTATATATGATTACACACGTACTGTATATATGATTAACACACATGTATATATGATTACCACGTACTGTATATATGATTCACACACGTACTCTATATGATTCCTCACCTAATGTAATAATGATTACCACTGACTTTAAATATGATGACACACACCCTTTATATATGATTACACCCGTACTGTATATATAATAACCATTACCTATTGATTACTCACCTAATGTATATATTATTACACCCTACTGTATATATATTACACACGTACTGTATAGATGATTACACAGTACTTGTATATAGACTTACACACTACTGTTGTAGATGATTACACACGTACTGTATATCTGATTACCACACCTCCTGTATATATGATTTACACACGTACTGTTATCTGATTACACACTTACTGTATATATGATTACACTAGTACTGTAATAATAATTACACCCATACTTGTATAAATAAATTACACACATACTGTATATCTGATTACACCGTCGTCTATATGATTCCACACATACGGCATATATGATTACACACGTACTGTATATAGGATTACACACCTAATGTATTAAATTACCACGTCTGTGTATATATTACACACGTACTGTATATATAATTTACACACATCCTGTAATCTATATTCACACGTACTGTATATCTGATTACACACTACCTGTATATCGATTACACACATAACTTTATATACGATTAACGTACTGTAAATGATTACACACGTACGCATATGATTACACATGTACTGATATATATTACACACGTACTGTCATATTGATTACACCCGTAACTGTATATATATTACACACACAACTGTATATATTATTACCACACCCTGTCTATAGTATTACACACGTACTCTATATGATTACTCACCTAATGTTTATATGATTACACACGTACTGTATATATGATTACACACACCCTGTATATATGATTAACACACACCCTGTATATATGATTACACACGTACTGTATATATGATTACACACGTACTCTATATGATTACTCACCTAATGTATATATGATTACACACGTACTGTTATATTATTACACCGTACTGTATCTATGATTACACACGTACGGTTATAAATGACACACGTACTGTGTATATGATTACACCGTACTGTTATATGATCCCCACTACTGTATATATGATTACACACGTACTGTAGATTGATTACACCGTACTGTAATATATGATTACAAAACGTCTTATAATAATTAACACACACCGTATAAATAATTACCAGATACTGTATATTGATTACACACGTACTGTCTATCTGATCACACATACTGCATATATGATTACACACATACTGTATATATGAATTATCACACGTACTGTATATATGATTACACATGTACCATAATATGCTTACACACGGTACTGTAATATATATTACACACTTATTGTATATATGATTACACACGTACTGTATATATGATTATACACCTAATGTATATATAATTACACACGTACTGTGTATATGATTACACACATACTGTATAAATATGATTACACACGTACTGTATATATAATTACATCGTACTGTATATATGATTACACACGTACTGTATATGATTACACACCTAAGTTATATATAATTACACACGTATTGTATATGATTACACACCTAATGTATATATGATTAACACACGTACTGTTATATTGATTACACATGTACTTTATATACGATTACACACGTACAGTATATATGATTACACACGTATGTATATGATTACACTGTCACTGTATATATGATACATACAACTGTATCTATAATTACACATGTACATATATAGATTACACATGTACTGTATATATTCCCATTCATTATATATGATTACACCGTACAGTATATAGATTACACCACTCTGTATATGATTACCACGTACTGTATGATTACCCCCTAATGTATATATGATTTCACTGTACTTATATGACTGCACACATATTGTTATAATGTGAGTACACATTTCCTGTATATAATGATTACACATTGTACTGTATATATGATTACACACGTACTGTATATATGATTACACACATACTGTATATATTACAGACGTACTGTATATATGATTACACGCATACTGTATCTATAATTACACACGTACGTATATATGATTACCCACGTACTGGTATTATGATTACACATGTACTGTATATATGATTACCACGTACAGTAATATATGATTACACACCCATACTGAGTATATGTACTTATATTGATAATTATATTAAGATAAATTTTAGATTATCCTATCAATATAGATTGATGTGAGTAGTATGAATGGGCACGGTAATGTTCATTCATTAAGAAACGGAGTACGTATGAATGTCACGGTAATGTTCTTCATTAAGATAACGGAGTAGATGGAATGTCACTGTAATGTTTCATTCATAAATACGAGTAATTAATGAATGTCACGGTAATGTCATTCTTAAGATAACAGAAGTATGTATGAATGTTCACGGTAATGTTCATTCATTAATCCGATAACGGATTAGTAATTATGTTCACGGTAAATGTTCATGCATTAAGATAACGGAGTAGTAGGAATTGTCACGGTAATGTTCATTCATTAAGATCACTGAGTAAGTAATGGAATGTCACGGTAATGTTCATTCATTAAATAACGGATGTAGTATGACGTGTCACGGTACTGTTTCATTCATTAAGAGAACGGAGTAGTAATGAATGTCACGGTAATGTTCATTCATTCAGATACCGGAGTAGTATGAATGTCAGCGGTAATGTTTTCATTCATTAAGATAACGGAGTAGTTATGAATGTCACGGTAATGTTCATTCATTACGATACGGAGTAGTATAATGTCACTGTAAATGTTCATTCATTAAGATTAACAGAGTGTATGAATGTCACGGTAAGTTCATTCTTAATAATAACGGAGTAGTATGAATGTCCGTAATTTCATTCATTAAGATTAGACGGAGTGTATGAATGTCCACGGTAATGTTCTTCATTCAGATAACGATTAGTATGAATGTAACGGTAATGTTTCATTCATTAAGATAACAGAGTAGTTATGAATGTCACTGTAATGTTCATTCATTAAGATAACGGAGTAGTATGAATGTCACGGTAATGTTCATTCATTAAGATAACGGAGTAGTATGAATATCACAGTAATGTTCATTCATTAAGATAACGGAGTAGTATGAATGTAACGGTAATGTTCATTCATTAAGATAACAGAGTAGTATGAATGTCACGGTAATGTTCATTCATTAAGATAACAGAGTAGTATGAATATTACAGTAATGTTCATTCATTAAGATAACGGAGTAGTATGAATGTCACGGTAATGTTCATTCATTAAGATAACAGAGTAGTATGAATGGCACGGTAATGTTCATTCATTAAGATAACGGAGTAGTATGAATGTCATGGTAATGTCATTCATTATAATAACTGACTAGTATGAATGTCACGTATGTTCATTCCTTAAGATAACAGAGTAGTAATGAATGTCACGGTAAATGTTCATCTCATTAAGATAACAGAGTAGTATAATGTCACGGTAAATGTTCATTCATTCAGATAACAGAGTAGTATGAATTCACGGTAATGTTCATTTATTAAGGATAACTAGTAGTATGAATGTCACGGTAATGTTTCATTCATTAAGATAACGAGTAGTATTAAATGTCCCCGGTATGTTCAATTCATTAAGATAACAAGTTATGAATGTCCAGGGTAATGTGTCATTTATTAAGATACAGAGTAGTATGAATGTCACGGTAATGTTCATTTTTCATTTAAGATAACAGAGTATATGACATTCACGGTAATGTTCATTCATTATATAAACCGAGTAGTCTGATGTCACGGAATTTTCAATTCATTAGTATACTGACTAGTATAATGTCACGGTAATGTTCATTCATTATAATAACTGACTAGTATGACTGTCAACGTAATGTTCATTCATTATTATAATGACTAGTATGAATGTCACGGTATGTTCATTCATTATTATAAACTGACTATTATGAATGTCATGGTAATGTTCATTCAATTATTATAACTGAATAGTATGAAATGTCACGGTAAGTTCATTCATTATTAAACTTGACTAGTATGAATGTCATGGTAAATGTCATTCATTATTAAACTGACAGTATGAATGTCCACGGTATTTTTCAGTCATTTATTATAACTGAACTAGTATGAATGTCACGTTAATGTTCTTCAGTAAGATCACGAGTAGTATGAATGTCAGGGTAATGTTCATTTATTAAGATACAGAGAGTTAATAGAAGTCAGGTATGTTCATTCATTAAGAAACCTAGTAGTATGAATGTCACGGTAATGTTATTCATTACGATACAGAGTAGTATGAATGTCACGGTAATGTTCATTCTTATTATAACTGACTAGTTGAATGTAAGGTAAATGTTTTCATTATTATAATAACTGACTATATGAATGGCCGGTAATGTTCATTCATTATTATAACTGACTAGTATGATGTCACGTTACTTTTTCATTCATTTTAAACTGACTAGTCATGAATGTCATGTAATGTTCATTCATTATAATAACTGACTAGTATGAATGTCATGGTAATGTTCATGTCATTATATAACTGCCAGTAGAATTGTCACGGTAATGTTCAGGTCATTATAAATAACTGCCTAGTTGAATGTCACGAATGTTTCATCATTATAATAAATGACTATATGAATGTCACTTAATGTTCATTCATTATTATAACGACTAGTATGAATGTCACGGTAATGTTCATTCATTATAATAACTGACAGTATGAATGTCACGGTAATGTTTCAATTCATATTATACCGGAACTAGTTTTAAAAAAAAATTAATGTCACGGTATTTCATTCATTATTATAACTGACTAGTATGAATGTCGGTAATGTTCATTCAATATATAACTGACAGTATGAATGTCACGTAATGTTTCATTCATTATTATACTGACTAGTATGAATGTCACGGTATGTTCATCATTATAATAACTGACTAGTATGACTGTCCACGGTAATGTTCATTCCATTATAATAACTTACTAGTATGAATTTCATGGTAATGTTCATTCATTATAATACTGACTAGTATGAATGTCACGGTAATTTCATTCCAATTATTATAACTGACTAGTATGAATGTCACGGTAATGTTCATTCATTATTATACTGACTAGTATGAATGTCACGGTAATGTTCATTCATTAAATAAATGACTAGTAGAATGTCACGGTAATGTTCATTCCATTATGATAACTGACTATATGAATGTCCAGGTAATGTCATTCTTATAATTAACTACTAGTTGAATGTCACGGTAATGTTCATTCCATTATTATAACTGACTATATGATGTCCCGGTAATGTTCACATTCATATACTAAATGACTAGTTTGATGTCTGTTAATGTTCATTCATATAATTAACTGACTAGGATGAAGTCCGGTCATGTTCCTTCATTATTATAACTGGACTAGTAGAATGTCATGGTAATGTTCATTCATTAGAATACCTTACTAGTATGAATGTCACGGTAATGTTCCATTCATTACTTATAACTGAACTAGTATGAATGTTCACGGTAATGTTCATTCATTAATAATACTGACAGTATGATGTCACGGTAAATGTTTCATTCATTATTATAACTGACTAGTATGATGCCGGTAATGTTCATTCATTAATTAAACTGCTAGTTATGAATGTCTGGTAATGTTTCATTCATTATGTAACTGACTAGTATGAATCCACGGTAATGTCATTCATTATCAACCGACTATTCTGAATGCCACGGTAATGTTCATTCATTATAATACTGACTAGTGATGAATGTCATGGTAATGTTCATTTTCATATTATAACTGACTAGTATAAATGTCATTGTAATTGTTCATTCATTTATAAATAACTGACTAGTAATGATGTCACGGTAATGTTCATTCATTTTATACTGACAATATGAATGTCACGGTAATGTTCATTCATTATTATAACTGACTAGTATGAATGTTCATGGTAATGTTCATTCATTATAAAACTGACTAGTATTAAAGTCACGGTAAATGTTCATTCATTTAAACTGACTAGTATGAATTCCGGTATGTTCATTCATTATTATAACTACTAGTATGATGTCCGTAATGTTCATCCTTATTATAACTGACTAGTATGATGTCACGGTAAAGGTTCATTCATTATAATAACTACTAGTATGAATGTCACGGTAATTTCATTCATTAGTATAACTGCCTATTATGAATGTCACGGTAATGTTCATTCATTATAATACTGACTAGTATGAATTGTCACGGTAATGTTCATTCATTATTATAACTGACTAGTATGACTGTATGGTAATGTTCATTCATTCTAATAAATGACTAGTATGAAATGTCATGGTAATGTTTCATTCATTATAATACTGACAGTATGAATGTCACGGTAATGTTCATTCATTATTATAACTGGACTATTATGAATGTCACGGTAATGTTTCATTCATTATAATAAATGACTAGTTATGAAGTCATGGTAATGTTCATTCATTATAATAACTGACTATATGACTGTCACGGTAATGTTCATTCATTATATAACTGACTAGTATGAATGTCATGGTAATTCATTCATTATTATAACGACTAGTATGAAATGTACACGGTAATGTTCATTGCATTATAATAACTGACTATTATAATGTCACGGTAATGTTCATTCATTATTATAACTACTAGTATGAATGTCACGGAATGTTTCATTCATTATTAACCTGACTAGTATAATTTTCACGGTATGTTCATTCCATTATTAATAACTGACTATATGAATGTCAACGGTAATTTTATTTCATTATATAACTGACCTAAAAGTATGAATGTCACGGTAATGTCATTCATTCTTAACTGACTAGTATGAATTTCACGGTATGTTCATTCATTATTAATAACCTGATAGTATGAAGTCAGGTATGTTCTTCATTATTATAACTGACTAGTATGAATGTCACGGTAATGTTCATTCATTATAATAACTGACTATCTGATGTCACGGTAATGTTCATTCATTATTATAACTGAACTAGTATGAATGTCATGGTAATGTTTCATTCATTATAATAAAAATGACTAGTTATGAAATGTCACGGTAAATGTTCATTCATTATATAACTGACTTTAATGAATGTCATGGTAATGTTCATTCAGTATAATAAATGACTAGTAATGAATGTCACGGAATGTCATTCATTATAATACTGACTAGTAATAAATGTCATGGTAATGTTCATTCATTATTATAACTGACTAGTATGAAGTCACTGTAATGTTCCAATTCTTATTAAACTGACTGTATGAATGTCACGGTAATGTCATTCATTATTATAACTGACTAGTAATGAATGTCACGGTAATGTTCATCATTATCATACTGACAAAAAATATATAAATGTTCACGGTAATGTTCATTCATTATTATAACTGACTAGGAGAATGTCACGTATGTTCGATTCATTATTATAACTGACTCAGTATGATGTCATGGTAATGTTCATTCATTATAATAACTGACTCTATGAAATGCACGGTATGTTCATCATTTTATAACTGACTAGTATGAATGTCACGGTAGTTTCATTCAGTATTATAACTGACTAGTATGAATGTCACGGTAATGTTCATTCATTAATTATAACGACTAGTATGAATGTCATGGTAATGTTCATTCTTCTTATCACTGACTATATGAATGTCACGGTGAATTTTCATTCATTATTATAACTGACTAATAATGAATGTCCGGTAATGTTCATTCATTATTATAACTGACTAGTATGAATGTCCCACGGTATGTTCATTCTTATAATAACTGAACTAGTATGAATGTCACGGTAATGTCATTCATATAATAACTGACTAGTAAATGTCACGGTATGTTCATTCATTATTATAACTGACTATTATGAATGTCAGGTAATGTTCATTCATAAATAAATGACTAGTATGAATGTCACGGTAATGTTCATTCTTTAATACTGACTAGTATGAACTGTCTGATGTTTCTTCATTATAATAACTGACTAGTATGAATGTCACGGTACTGTTCTCATTATTATAACTGACTAGTATGAATGGCAGGGTAATGTTCATTCATTTAAGAACTGACTAGTAATGAATGTCATGGTAATGTTTCATTCATTATTATAACTGCACTAGTATTATGTCATGGTAATGTTCATGCATTAGTATAACCTGACTATAATGAATGTCCATGGTAATGTTCATCTCATTATTATAACTGACTAGTATGAATTTCATGGTAATGTTCATTCTTATTATACGACTAGTATAATGTATGGTAATGTTCATTCATTATAATTAACTGACTATTATGAATGTCCTGGTACGTTCATTCATTATTATAACTTACTATATGAATGTCATGGTAATGTTCATTCATTATCATAACGGACTAGTCATTGACTGTAACGGTAATGTTCATTCATTATATAACTGACTAGTATGAAATGTCCACGGTAATGTTCATTCATTATAATAACTGACTAGTATGAATGTCATGGTAATTTATTCATTCTAAATAAACTGACTAGTTGAATGCACGGGTAAATGTTCATGTCATGGATTATAACTGACTAGTATGAATGTCATGGTAAGTTCATTCATTATTATACTGACTAGATGAATGTCACTGTAATGTTCATTCATTATATAACTGACTAGTAATGATGTCACGGTTAATTTCATTCATTAAGATACAGAGTCCACCATATGAATTCACGGTAATCGTTCATTCATTATTCTAACTGACTAGTATGATGTCACGGTAATTTCATTCTTATATACCGCTAGTATGAATGTCATGTATGTTCATTCATTATTATAACTGACTAGTATGAAATGTCATGGTAAGTTCATTCATTATAATAACTGACGAGTAGAAATACTCATCCCGGTAATGTTCATTCATTATATAACTGACTAGTATGAATGTCATGGTAATGTTCATTCATATTATAACTGACAATATGAATGTCATTGTAAGTTCATTCATTATTATACTGAACTAGTATGAACTGTAAGGTATGTTCATTCATTATTATACTGACTAGTATTAATGTCATGGTAATTGTTCATTCATTTTATACTGACATATGAATGTCACGTCAATGTTCATTCATTATTATAACGCCTAGTATGAATGTCACGTAATGTTCATTCCATTATTATAGGACTGACTAGTATGATGTCACGGTCATGTTCATTCATTATTATACCGACTAGTATGATGTCACGGTAATGTTCATTCCATTATTATAACTGACTAGTATGAATGTCACGGTAATGTTCATTCATTATTATAACTGACTAGTATGAATGTCACGGTAATGTTCATTCATTATTATAACTGACATATGAATGAACAGCTCCATATCGCTTCGTCGCTGAGCACCTGGTACCGGAATATAACACAGGTGTGTTAACCTCAGGAAAAAGTTTAATTATTCACTGAGATGCCAGAGGCTATGGTCTATGATGGGAACAGACCATTTCCATTATGAAGAACTTTAAATACTGAAATGACACCATGAACTTCCTGTCTGAGATGGATAAAAACTATTTATATGAATACTCATGTCACAAATCCCAGTCAGATAATAAACTTCAGTCTCTCGATAATGAGAAAAGGCCAAGTAACACCATTTTACTCACAACATAAACAATATACAAAAATATCTTAAAAGCATAAAAATACTTTCACAGTAATTCCCACTTAAGGGCAACTGTGTCCTTATCGATTGCACTCTCTTCTTTACCATTGATCCAAAATGCCATAAGAATTTTAAAGGGGATTGGGGTCTGCAAAGGGTGAATTCCCTCATTTTGCAATAATCCGTGGCTTGATTAGGGAATACAGGACTTTCTTGTGGAGGTTGGTGTGGAGGGCTGGCTAACACTGACTGGTGAGCTGGTGCTGAAATGCGGTACTGCCACCTTAAGTGTTCTGCAGGGGTGCGCCCTGAGCAAATGTTTCAGTTTGCTTCATGGTAGGGGCACCCCTGTGGAATAGCCCCTTTTCGTAAAGTGTGTAGAGCACTCTCTGGCTTTTCTTGTTGCTTGTATACACTAGATCAGCTTTGTTTTCAGCTGAACGATCGTTACAATGTATAGGCAACTCATCAGCCGGAAAGGACATTTGGTCGGGCACAGAACATGAAAGATCCCCGACCAAAACCGACATTGATACACATCAAGCATCGCTGGTCGACCCCCATACAGTTAATGGGGAAAGTTTATATGGCTTTTTTTATTTCTCCTTTGAATGTCCATTGCGTGGTGTCTACGAAGACAAGAATCAGTATGCAGGTTTGCTTTAAACCTATCGCGGGCAATACTAAACGACAGGCGTTCCAACGGAGCAAATTGTTTAATCTCTTTGTGCTAAACATGAAACCAGGAAGATCTGCAGCTGTCACATAGATTTCACCGTGCACCGAGCAAATCCATCGCCTGTATCTGATCATGTGGAACTTTCATTTATTTTGTGCGTTTATGGAAAAGAACGTGTTCCTTTAAAGGGTA
>JAACNH010004800.1:0-22709 GCA_019447015.1 Hymenochirus boettgeri | reverse complement strand
TTCCCATACAGACCAAAAAATACAAAATACAAAAAACACCAAACAATAAAAAAATTTGCAATCCTATTCCGTTACATACATTGCAACCTATCCTTTATATACATTGCAATCCTATTCCTTTACATACATTGCTATCCTATTCCTTAACATAACATTGCAAGTCCTATTCCTTTACTACATTGGAATTATATTCCTTTACATACACATTGCAGTCCTATCCTTTACATATATTGCAATCCTATTCCTTTTACATACACTGCAGTCCTATTGCCTTCACATACAATTGCAATCCTATTCCTTTACAACATTGCAATCATATTCCTTTATATACATTGCAATCCTATTCCTTTACATACTGTATCCTATTCCTTTACATACATTGCAGTCCTATTCCTTTACATACATTGGAATTCTATTCCTTTACATACATTGCAGTCCTATTCCTTTACATACATTGCAGTCCTAATCCTTTACATACATTGCAGCCTTAATCCTTTCATACATTGCAGTCCTATTCCTTTACATACATTGCGGGTCCATATCCTTTACATACATTTTCAATCCTATCCTTTACATGTATTGCAGTCCTATTCCTTTTCATACATTGCAGCCCTATTCCTCTACATACATTGCAGTCCTATCTTTACATACATTGCAATCTTATTCCTTTACATACATTGCATCTTATTCCTTTACTACATTACAGTCCTATTCCTTTACAGACATTGCAATCCTATTCCTTACAGACATGCAGTCCTATTCCTTTACAGACTTGCAATCCTATTCCTTTACAGACATTGCAGTCCTATTCCTTTACATACATTGCAATCCATACCTTTACATGCATTGCAATCCTAGTTCCTTTACATGCATTGCATCCTATTCCTTTACATACACTGCAGTCCTATTCCTTCACATACATTGCAATCCTATTCCTTTACATACATTGCAATCCTATTCCTTTATATACATTGCAATCCTATTCCTTACATACTTGCTATCCTATCCTTACATACATTGCAGTCCTATTCCTTTACATACATTGGATTCTATTCCTTTACATACATTGCAGTCTATTCCCTTACATACATTGCAGTCCTAATCCTTACATACATTGCAGCCTTAATTCTTTACATCATTCAGTCCTATTCCTTTACTACATTGCAGTCCTACTCCTTACATACATTTCAATCCTATTCCTTTTACATGTATTGCAGTCCCTATTCCTTTTCATACATTGCAGCCCTATTCCTCTACATACATGCAGTCCTATTCTTTACATACATTGCAATCTTATTCCTTTACATACATTGCAATTTTTCCTTTACATACATTACAGTCCCTATTCCTTTACAGACATTGCAGTCCTATTCCTTTACAGACATTGCATCCTATTCCTTTACAGACATTGCGTCCTATTCCTTTACATACATTGCATCCTTACTTTACATGCATTGCAATCCTATCCTTTACAGACATTGCGGTCCTATTCCTTTACATACATTGCAATCCCTATACCTTTACATACATTGCAACCCTATTCCTTTACATCATTGCAATCCTATAACCTTTACATGCATTGCAATCCTATTCCTTTACAGACATTGCAGTCCTATTCCTTACATACATTGCAATCCTATACCTTTACATACATTGCAAACCCTATTCCTTACATCATTGCAATCCTATACCTTACAGCATTGCATTCCTATTCCTTTACATACTGCAACCTATTCCTTTACATACATTGCAATCCTATTCCTTTACAGACATGCAATTCTATTGCTTTACAGACATTACAATCCTATTCCTTTACATACATTGCAATCATTTTCCTTTACATACATTATGCTATGCTATTGGATATGTGTTGGTCCCACTATTAGTGTTTTATTTCTTCCCATTGTGAAATGTATTCACTATAATATTCCATTGCAGTCCTATTCCTTTACATACATTGCAGTCCTAATCCTTTACATACATTGCAGCCTACTCCTTTACATACATTGCAGTCCTATTCCTTTACATACATTCAGTCCTACTCCTTTACTACATTTCAATCCTATTCCTTTACATGTATTGCAGTCCTATTCCTTTCATACATTGCAGCGCCCTATTCCTCTACATACATTGCAGTCCTATTCTTTACATACATTGCAATCTTGATTCCTTTTAATACATTGCAATCTTATTCCTTTACAATACATTACATTCCTATTCCTTTACAGACTTGCAATCCTTCTTTAGACATTGCAGTCCCTATTCCTTTACAGCATTGCCCTATTCCTTACAGACATTCAGTCCTATTCCTTACATCATGCAATCCTATACCTTACATGCATTGCAATCCTATTCCTTTACATACATTGCAATCCTATTCCTTTACAGACATTGCAGTCCTATTCCTTTACATACATTGCAATCCTATTCCTTTACATACATTGCAATCCTATTCCTTTACATACACTGCAGTCCTATTCCTTTATATACATTGCAATCCTATTACTTTACATACATTGCTATCCTATTCCTTTACATACATTGCAGTCCTATTCCTTTACATACATTGGAATTCTATTCCTTTACATACATTGCAGTCCTATTCCTTACATACTTTCATCCTATCCATCTTACAACATGCAGCCTTAATCCTTTACAGACATTGCGTCCTATTCCTTTACATACATTGCGTCCTACTCCTTACATACATTTTCAATCCTATTCCTTACATGTATTGCAGTCCTATTCCTTTTCATACATTGCAGCCCTATTCCTCTACATACATTGCAGTCCTATTCTTTACATACATTGCAATCTTATTCCTTTACATACATTGCAATCTTATCCTTTACATACATTGCAAATCCTATCCTTTACAGACATTGCAATCCTATTCCTTTACAGACATTGCATGCCTATTCCTTTACTGACATTGCAATCCTATTCCTTTACAGACATCCAGTACCTATTCCTTTACAACATTGCAATCCTATACCTTTACATGCATTGCAATCCTATTCCTTTACATACATTGCAATCCTATTCCTTTACATACACTGCAGTCCTATTCCTTCACATACATTGCAATCCTATTCCTTTACTACATTGCAATCCTATTCCTTTATATACATTGGAATTCTATTCCTTTACATACATTGCAGTCCTATTCCTTTACATACATTGCGTCCTAATCCTTACATACATTGCACTTATCCGACTTACATTGCATTCCTATTCCTTTACATACATTGCAGTCCTACTCCTTTACATACATTTCAATCCTATTCCTTTACATGTATTGCAGTCCTATTCCTTTTCATACATTGCAACCCTATTCCTCTACATACATTGCAGTCCTATTCTTTACATAAATTGCAATCTTATTCCTTTACATACATGCAATTTTATTCCTTTACATACATTACAGTCCTATTCCTTTACAGACATTGCAGTCCTATTCCTTTACAGACATTGCAATCCTATTCCTTTACAGACATTGCAGTCCTATTCCTTTACATACATTGAAATCCTATACCTTTACATACATTGCAGTCCTATTCCTTTACAGACATTGCAATCCTATTCCTTTACAGACATTCCAGTCCTATTCCTTTACATACATTGCAATCCTATACCTTTACATGCATTGCAATCCTATTCCTTTACATACATTGCAATCCTATTCATTTACATACACTGCAGTCCTATTCCTTCACATACATTGCAATCCTATTCCTTTACATACATTGCAATCCTATTCCTTTATATACATTGCAATCCTATTCCTTTACATACATTGCTATCCTATTCCTTTACATACATTGCAGTCCTATTCCTTTACATACATTGGAATTCTTATTCCTTTACATACTTGCAAGTCCTATTCCTTACAGACTTGCCGTCCTATTCCTTACAGACATTGCAGTCCTATTCCTTACTACATACATTGCAATCCTATACCTTTACATGCATTGCAATCCTATTCCTTTACATGTATTGCAGTCCTATTCCTTTTCATACATTGCAACCCTATTCCTCTACATACATTGCAGTCCTATTCTTTACATAAATTGCAATCTTATTCCTTTACATACATTGCAATTTTATTCCTTTACATTACAGTCCTATTCCTTTACAACTTCAGTCCTATTCCTTTACGACTTGCAATCCATCCTTTACAGACTTGGCAGTCCTATTCCTTTAACATACATTGAAATCCTATCCTTTACATACATTGCAGTCCTATTCTTTACAGACATTGCAATCCTATTCCTTTACAGACATTCCAGTCCTATTCCTTTACTTACATTGCAATCCTATCACTTTACATGATTTCAATCCTATTCCTTACATACATTGCAATCCTATTCCTTACATACACTGCAGTCCTATTCCTTCACATACATTGCAATCCTATTCCTTTACATACATTGCAATCCTATTCCTTTATATACTTGCAATCCTATTCCTTTACTACTTGCTATCCTATTCCTTTACATACATTGCAGTCCTATTCCTTTACTACATGGAATTCATTCCTTTACATACATTGCGTCCACTTCCTTACAGACATTGCAGTCCTATTCCTTTACAGACATTGCAGTCCTATTCCTTTACCTACATTGCAATCCTATCCTTTCATCATTGCAATCCTATTCCTTTACAGACATTGCAATCCTATTCCTTACAGACATTGCAGTCCTATTCCTTTACATACATTGCAATCCTATACCTTACATGCATTGCAATCCTATTCCTTTACAGACATTGCATTCCTATTCCTTTACATACATTGCAATCCTATTCCTTTACTACATGCAATCCTATTCCTTTACAGACATGCATTCTATTGCTTACAGACTTTACAATCCTATTCCTTTACATACATTGCAATCATATTCCTTTACATACATTAGCTATGCTATGGATATGTGTGTTGGTCCCACTATTAGTGTTTATTTTATTTCTTCCATTGTAAAATTATTCACTATATATTCCTCTCTGTTATACTTCTCTTTCTATATCAATGAATATGGGCATTTTATCATTTGTAATTGCACTTTACAAGGCCAAAACCATTCTAATCATTCTCATTCCATTCCTTGTGTGTGCCTCCCAGCTTATGGTACCTAAATCCCGTTCCTTGTAAAAATGTAAATCAAAACCTTTGTGGATTACCATTGAGAAAGGTAACGCTGACAGATTATCCCAGGGATATGGACTTGGTCGACAGTGTACAAACATTTCCATCAGTACGTTTGAAGTGGAAATTTCTGCCTCCCTATAGGGTTAGAATCAGGGAAAGTGAAATTGGTCGCCAGTTCCCCCTAAAATGGGCGGAGGGAAAATCTTGGGACGATGATCTGTTTTCCAGTGCTTCTCTGAGGGGGATCTGGGAGAAGTTGCAAAGCTGTTCAGAGAATCCATAGACATAGTGAATTACGCAATAGTGATCCAGAGAGATGACATGAGGTGGCATTGCCAGAGCCGTGGTATGTGATGTCTCTATCTGTCTGCCTTTCTTCTCTAATTATCTAGTAATGTTACTAACCAATGGCAGTATGTACAGTAATTAACGTAACCAGCCATGGACTGGGACTGATTCTGAGAGAGAAGCAGTTAGCAGAATATCTATTGGTTTTCCTCCAACATTAAACCTTAATCAAGACACTACATGGAGACGATAATGAAGTAACCTGATCAAAGCTCTGTGCATTGTATTCTAATTTGTGTACCTATTTAAAGGGAAATATTAGAGGATGGTAGAAGTCAGTTAGGTGAGAAGTTTGACATTTGTTGTATACAAAGTATTAAAAGTTGTAAATACTTTGAAATGTAGAAAAATAAAATCATTTATATATAATAAAACTGCTCAGTGATCAGGGACACTGATCCAAAAGTAAAGTTAATATTTATTTACTGTGACTCACACACACAAAGGACACAGCATTACCTGGGGTCCAGTACTAAAGGGGAAGTTCAGTGCAAGAACCAAAAGCATGCGAATGCTGCCTCCTCTGTAGGACCTCAATATGGAGCCGGACCGATCAAATATGAATAAAACTTCACTTTTATAAGACTTTTATTCGTATTTGATCGATCCGGCTCCATATTGAGGTCCTACGGAGGAGGCAGCATTCACATGCATTTTGGTTCTTAGATACAGTGTTGGGAGTTGTCCGGTTCTCCCACAGCGCTGCAGCCACTCTATACGGACGCACTAGGAGAGGGAGTGTCCCGCCCGCCAGCACGCTGTGATAGACAAGGTTCACTTTATTATCTCCCATGCAGATCTGTGCAATGTTGTTTGTTTTGCAATACGTACACAAGGCCAGATTTTTTAACTGGTCATGGCAAACTTTCACTGTGTCACAGTGGCCGATCGTGCAGTCAATAGGAGACGATTTCCCATTATTTACCGACATGTCCAATTGTCTGATTTGGTTGGACCTGGATGGAAAATTCCATAGATATTTCAGGCCAACTAACGAATACGGAAATATCAGTGGGTCAGCCCAAAATATCGTGTGTACTTATAAAGGGTTTATGTCGGAGTATAGGAACTATGGGCCATGTTTAGTACCTTTGTAGGAACCGTATCTACATTTATATATTACAATTTGTAGTTTACAGCCACATTGGTAAAAAAATATATAACATGCACAAATGGTAAAACTATGCGGAGGCACACACACTATGTTCAATATCGGTATTTTCTACCACGGTTTGTATTTAAAACACAGTCTAATAATATGAACACAGTTGGTATGTAGGTGTGGAAACCTTGTCGTCTTTTTCATTCTATGCCCCTAAACACAGAGATTTCTAAAACACTGCAACATTTTACACATAATGTGATTTTTTTTTTTTTTTTTAATCAAGTGGCCTGTATGAGATTAGCCATGTTTGCTAGAGTGCGGCTTATACCGGTGCATGTTTTAAACCACGTATACATCTGCAGTTTCCACAACATCACCAGCTAAACCCTCTCTCCCCATTTCCAACTATTCTATATTTATACACTAATACCCCTTAATATCCCTGCACCAGTGTGGCAGGGACGAGGTGGGGAGGAGTGAAAAGCGGGGTTCGGAGAGTCAGGGGGAGGGGAGGGGCGCTCTGCGGCGGTGCTTCCAGGGCCTTGTTGTGGAATGATTTCAGCCAGAGACTCAAGATTTTGTCCCTGCAGTCCAAATAGGGACACCTGCCAACCCGCCTATATGTAAAATAAATATTATATAAATAATATGACAATTCAATCATTTCAATCACCTGCTTATCCCTTTGGAACATTTTCTGAGGTACTCTGTGCTGTGGGTTCACATGTGTTTGCATTGTGCCCATGAAGTATATTATATATTAATAATGCAGCAGGAGAGGAATGCAGGTCTGGGCACAACCCGACAATCATATCACAAGCTTTGTGTTGTCAGCATGTGCCGGAGGTCCCTGTTTTAGTTATCACCCTTATTGTCCCACAACTCCAAAGACACAAACACAGACCTATAAATATCAGCAGTACCAGGGTTCTGTTCAGCTCGATTTGTGTGTCCAGCAGCCGTGCAGGGATGGACAGAGTGAGACAACAGAGAATTATGCAAAGTGGAAGTTCAAAAGGAAAACTGAGATGGGTTCACAATCTTATATGGGACCAGAAATCTTTTCTTTGCTGCACTGGAGATTGGAGACCTGAACCTTATCCAATGCTCGGGGCAAGACATGCAAACTGTGCATTGGAGGTCAAGGGAGGAGAACTGGGGTATCGACTCAGTCCCCTGCAAAGTTTGGCCTTTGCAGGTACAAGGTTAATGGGTAGCATGACACAATAACAAAGGCTAAATTGGGAGTGTGAATAGTGATGGTTTTGTGTACTATTGAGCAAAGTTTTAGGTTATTGTCATGAACATTGGCATTGGGCAATGGCTGTGTGGGTTCTTTGGAGATGGGGCCATATTTATAAAGGCGCAGTACTCTCTAAAGAACCATATATTATTTTACAATCGCTATGTTTATTTTAAGATAGGCGCCGTTATTCTATGATTGCTATTGTTATTTTACAATCGTTATTGTTATATTAAGATCTATCATATTCTACGATAGATACTGTGCATTAGCACTACCCATAACGATCGTAAAATACGATAGCGATTGTAAATAAAGATATCTTTCTTAGCAATACCGTGCCTTATAAATATGGCCAAAGAGTTTATTTAATAAAAGGTGCAAAATGTTGCCTGTGCTCCTTTTCCAGCAACCAATCAGATGTCATCAGATCTTTTCCAGTAAAAAGGTAACATTTGATTGATTGCATCCGCTGGCCATGAGACAGGTTGAAAATCCTGCTATGGTGTGGTGATCGGGTGTAATCCGCTAGCAGTGTCCTATTGGATGCTGCAGAATAACAAAACGGCAAATTCTATTAAATAACCTTTGTTTGTTTTTTGTTGGACTGTTATTTGGTGGGGGAAGCTGTAAACTATGAAGGGCTGTATAGCTATGGGGATGTGCTTTTTGTTGCCCTATTTCCAATATTGTGAGAGAGAGACTTGATACACTAAAGGTTCGTACACACGATGTACAAAGGTCAAGTGCTATAATATACCATTTATATCAATAGGAAGATGCGCACTCTAAATTAAGGTTCGTCTGCTTTTATATTCATGCTGAAATCTCTACACACAACGTGTCTTCTTTCTTCCCAGATGGCAAACCAACTCCGCTGATGCCTATATTTTATTATTCAAATATGATTGGTTAATTGTGATATGATGCAAGCATTGAAAATCAACAAATCACAATTGGATTTGGTCCCTCAGTAAACCTATATAAAGAGGTGCAAATCCCAGGAGCTCAGAAGTCATCACAGTTATGCAGATCAAAAGACACCGGCAGTGTGATGTCCAGCGCCGGCGGTGTCACGATGGCTGCAGTGATCGCCCGGTGTTAGCACATCAGCGGAGTTGGTGTCAGGGCTGAGAAAAAGATTTAGGGGGTCCAGAATCAAGCTGTGGGACCCCTTCCCCAAAAGGCCATGTCAGTGCCACAAGGACACTTATAAACGCCAGGGAGGGGGGTCCCAGTTGAGCTGTGGAACCCTTTAAACCCCAATGGATATTTGGGAATCCTCGAACGGCCGAATTCGAGTATCCTCGATGTGCGAGGATTCTCGAATCGGCAGTGTTTCCCTGACCATTTCCCAGGTAAGTTACCACTGATATTTAAAATGTTATATAGGCGGAAATTTCCAAAAAAAATTTCCCATTGACTGAGCAGAACGGATTTTCGGAAGTTCGTCCATCTCTACTCAGGTGTATGAATTTTAGAAATAAACAGCAGATTCACTGTGATTATTTTTCTATAACAATTCATAGCAAACTACAGCCAATGTACCGGGAGCTACAGTTTTTACTTATGTAAAGGTGATGTGATCAGCTGTTTTTTATCAGAGCGTTCTGGTACAGTGTTTTTAAACCATTGATGGCTCACTACATGTACGCTCGATCAAGCTGTTTTTATCTAGAGCCGTTCTGGTACAGTAGTTTTAAACCATGATAGCTTACTACGTGTACGCTCGATCAGCTGTTTTATCTAGAGCCGTTTGGTACAGTAGTTTTAAACCATTGATAGCTTACTACATGATCTCGATCAGCTGTTTTTATCTAGAGCCGTTCTGATACAGTAGTTTTAAACCATTGATAGCTCACTACATTACGCGCAATCAGCTGTTTAAAAACAGATAATGGGAGATTGGTGAGAGGGGGCGTTGTCAAGGGCCTGCCTCATAAGCTGCGGGGAGGCTGCCGTTTCTTAATCCTTATGTTGTTTCATCACTAAAACAGCCACTTTTGTTCTCTAGTTAACTGTATAGCTGTTTTTGTGTTTTTACTGATTTTCTGATAGCTTATGTAGTCTGCCCAAACTTTCTCATACTGTTATTTACTGCACCACAGGGCTAGACCCTAGAATATCTCAAGAGCTCACCACTCCCCTTTGCATTACCAGTGCCAGGGGGCTCTTGTTTGTGCGTTACCTCCTTCACCGTCGTGCATATCCCAATGCAGCACCTGGAGGGCGCTCTCCTTTACATGAAGCTTGTTCTGGGGGATTTGCAGATTGTGCCGTTACTCTTGGATATGGAGCCAATCCCAATCAGTTTGAGCGACGATGGAATACCCCAATACACTTTTATCACTTTAGTTCCTTACGGTATGAAAAGGGGTCAGCATAGACTCCATGTTGCGTATCATAAGTAGTTGAATGGGTCTTGAAAATAATTGCTTTGAGTTATCCTTTACTGAGTCACATGTGATTTGTAATCCAGATAAAGTTATTTACTTTATGGTGCTTAATGTACATTTTCAATTTATTTTAAATATTTTATTCATCTCAGAACATTAGGTAGAAAATGAATAAATTCTGTTTAACATTGACAGGTAACACAGACCAGGAAATGTACTTGGCTTCCCTCTCTTTGAAGCTGGAATAGCACAGACTCATATCAGTATACCTGTATATGTTAAGGACATACGTCTGTCTGTTGCACACATGGCACAAATGTCACTTGTATCCCAGGATTACACTAGTGGCCGAGAGATAGGGATGTTCTATACAGACAACAAGTTGTAGCGCTATCTGTACACGTATGTATGGGGATTTTGGGGTGTAATTATCACTGTTATTAGAACTGATAGATAATAGGAGGTTTATAAAACCAATGCTCACCTTGTGGTGTAGAATTTTATTTGGATGTAGTACATTTGCCCTGTTATTAGTTATTGGAGTGCCTGGTCACTACTAGTACAGCATCCAGCTTATATGAACAATATTGATTGAATATCAGAAAAATAATATTTTGATCAGCAGATCTATCTACTGTATAAACAGACCATCGATTTACCTCCCAGCATTCCACAGTGTTCCTTTCCTGCACATTCAGTTTGCATTGAATTTGAGTGAAAATCAGGACAGCATTTGTATAATGGTCTCAGGAAGTCATAGATCATTTTTCCTTGTGTATAACATCATTAGTACAAGCCGAATGGTGGTGATTTAGCATATTTTCCTGTATTGGCGGTCAAATACATTTTAAAGCTAAGGAATGCTATAGTGGCCGCTATCCAGACACAGTACACGATGTATTGTGTTAGCTTGTGGTTTTTTTTTTTACAAATTTAGCGGTGGCAGTGCATTTCTAAAGTGTAAATCGTAATGCCTTTGCTATGGAGGTGTAAAGTGCAGGTCTACCTACCGGATCCCAGGATGCAATAAGTCTTGCAAAGGTGTTCCAGTATCACGAGCTTGTGATTGGGTGAGTAGCACGTTTTGCCTAATTGCATTGGCTGTAACATATCCTGCCCTGTTGTTTATGTATTGAGGATTAGTTTTAAGAAATTGTCCACTGAAAAAACTTACTTTATAATTTTACATTTAAATCTATAAAAAATACGTCAAGCAGAGCTTACTGTGTTGTGCTCAAGTTCAGTCCTCAGTACCCAGCATCTCCTGCATCCAGACTATCTGGACGTTTGTTAGGGCCAAGCATGCTCAGTAATCCTAGAGTCAGCATGAGAAAGGGAATGTTCCCACCATGTGATACTAAGGGCATTTGATTTGACCAATGAAATGTAAGATGTGTCAGAATGGATAATCTAAATAATAGTGGGACAGTTTCAAAAACAAGATGTTACAGTGATCGTAGGGAGAAATTATAGTTTCAGGCAATGGGGTCAATTTTTAAAAAAACTAATGTTCATGTAATATATCCTTTAATTCCCAATACATACAAAAAATAAACTACGATGCTATCCTATTTCATAACAAATGGTATTATATCTGTACAGTACAGTGGGTGGGCCAACTTAATTTTAAAGACTAGGCAGGTTTGTTATAAACAGTATTCAGGGCTGTTCTGGGACATGGCAACCTAGGGGTGGTTAGAGAAAGTTTTCAGTTTGTGATTGGGGGGGTACCAAACTGGCTAGAATCGGCCCGCCAGTTAAATTACTATAATAATAATCCAAACTATCTCCACAACTCAGAGGAGTAAAACACTGTAGGACAGTGGTATAAAGAAGCATTTACATTTCCGGGACTTTATGAGATTTCATTGTCTGTAAAATCCCTCCATATATAATTAGTCTTAGATTACATGAGGCTCCATACAAAACCATCTGCACACAAGCCCTCAATATCAAGTGATTGAGCCAAACACGATCAGGCGTTTGTACGAAGATGCTCAGGGTTATTTTTAAAATCAAAAATTCTTATCATTAAAAATGGGTATAATTTTGCACCACCAATCAGATGTGTAGCTTTCCATATGTTTGAAATTAAAGATCTGTTGGTTGGGGTAAACATTACACAATTAAAAAAGATTAGAATTTATTGAAACTCCCTGAAAATCATGTATTTCTGTCTTAAAGCAGCCTTACTGATTTACCAAGGTGTTAACACGGCTTTTAAGACAAACAATGGTGGTTGGCAGGCAGTGCGTTAAAACATGTGTGCAACCCACCAAAGACTGATGGAATTTTAAAGCCATCAAATTATGGGTGTTCCGTTGGTTCCCAGATCTTTTGTAACAAACAACACACTTTCGGTGGCCAAAAAGAATATTCAGTGATAACAAAATACATTTAGTGAACGAAAAAAACCAACATTTTGGGGACCAAATCCATATTTAGTCTACCAAAAGAACTTCATGGGTTCTATGTATGGTACATAGAGCAAAACCTATGTAATATAGGCACGTATTGAGTTTTTGCGCTACCTTTAGTACAGAACTTAGCGATTTATGTCAGAGGACACAAAGTTTAAGGCAGAGGCACAAGCAGTTCTTCTTACCTGACCGGATGCGATTGATTCAGTAATCTCGCATGGGATTTACAACATTGTGGGATCTCGCAAAAGTAATAATGTACTTTGGTCTGCATCGGCCCCTATGTTTATAAAACACAACAATCTTATCAATGTTCACCAAATTATTCTGTAGAACAAGTCTGTCAATTCTGTTCACCAAATATTCTGGGAAACAATTTTGTCCACCAAATTAATTTCAGTGGAACACGTGGTCTTTTCAAATTCACCAATTATATAGTTTAAACAAATTATCCACCCAATAATTTTAGTAAAAACAGTCTTCTAATCTCGGTTTAACCCAATAATTTCGTAAGCAATTATGTTAAACAATTTACCACTTTATAATTTTTTTTACAAAGATTAAAGGACAAGCATGTCTATTTACCTGCTTGTGAAGGTTATCATTCATCCAGGTCATGGTAATAATCTGTGTATTCAATTAGATCGACTGGACTTGAATGTAGTTCTGATAAGACGTTTCTCAGTCATCGTACGGCTTCCTCAATTCAGAATGCCTGTACAAGAATCTGTGGCAAGTTATGTACCTGGAAAATCCCAATTAGCATAACCAGCCATGTGTTTAAGTGGTGTGATTAGATAGTGGACTAGAGGGTTATAGGAACGTCCAGAGTAAGGTTGTTAAAACAGCATTGTACATGGCAGACAGTTGGTGTCGAACCCCCCCCACCTTATTTAGGCTTGGTTTCTTATATTTTCACATAAATGGCACTCCTTTACACCTCTCTTGAACCAGTCAGTTCTCCTTCGACCAGTATGTTAACATTACAAATTTTCAAAGGTTATGTCCTTTATCCTTAAGATCAGATTACCGGCAGTCCTGACCCGAGGAATATGGGCTCTTCTGTGCTGGGCCATATGTTGAGTGCAGTTGCTTTTGGTCTCCCCCCATACCAATCAGAGCAATTTCTTCACTGCACTGCACTGCATATATGATGTGCTTTTGTTTTGTGTTTTGGTAGTTGGGTCTTTCGGGATGGTAACAATTGCTGCCTCAGTTGTGTTGTTCGGTTTTAAAGCAAGACAGGGATACGATGTTTTTTTGAAATTCTTCTAATTTCTGGAGACCCATGACTACTAGGGGTATGACCATGTTCTTCCTCCAATGTCTGCTGTTCCCCTTCACTGTTGGTATTACGGTTCTTTTCGTTCCTTCTCTTCTTTTGACAAAGGCCAGTTGGAGTATCCACAAGTTTTAAGGGCTCCTCTGAGATGTTTTCATTTCTTATTAGCCTTTCACAAAACATCGTATCCCCTTCTGCTTTAAACCGAACAACACACTGAGGCAGCAATTGGTTACATCCGAAAACCCAATACCAAACAAAGAAAAGCGACATCCATATATGCCAGTGCATTGCAGTAAGAATGCTCTGACTTTGTCTGTGGGGGAGAGACCAAACAGCAACGGCAATCATGTAATGGCCCAGCACAGAAGAGCCAATTCCTCGGGTCAGGACTCACCAGTTGTATCTGCATATAGAATAATGAAAGGACATACCTTTGAAGATGGTAATGTTAACTACTGGCGAAGGAACGTGACTGGTTCAAGAGAGGTGTTAATGAGGGCCATTTATGTGAAATAAACATAAACCCAAGCCAAATAGAGGTGGGGGGGGGTTCGACGCCAAAGGTTGCCATGTACAATGCTTTTTTAAACACTTAACTCTGGGCGTTCCTAAACACTCTTAGCCACTATTCTAATCACACCCTTAAACCTGGTCTGTGATATGCTAATTGGGATTTTCCAGGGTACATAATTGCCACGATTACTTTGTACAAGTCATATCGAATTGAGAAAGCCCAGGTCGGATACTAGCGAACGTCGCAGCAACTACATTCAAGTCAGTACGATTCTAATGAATACAACAGACATGCTATTTACCATTAACAAACATAACGCTTGGTTGGCGCAAATGGCATTTTAAGACAAAAGTTGCCTTTTTTGCCTTAGTCATTTTGTGTACTAAAACAACCTACACTGGCGCTACAAGATTATTGGTTTACCAAATTTTTTTTGCACATAAGTGTTTTCTGTCACCACTTTTTGGTATACAAAAATATATTGTTCAAATCCAATGCGACATTTTGTTCACAAAAAAGATTCTGGTTCTGTAAAATATACATTTTGGTGCTACAGTTGTTTTTTGTTACTAATGTATATTTTGTTGACTATATAGTTTTGTCACACAAAACATTGTTTTTTGATGACTAAATAGTTTTTTGGGGGTCGACTAATATAGTTTGGTCACCACTATTGTTTTTTGTTGAACTAAATGATCTGGAAAACAAACAGCCCCCATTATCAAATGTGGAGTTAAAGCCAGTAATATCTGAGCTCTTGTACATAGTCCCTAAAAGTTTTATTTCTAGGTGTGCTGAACTACTAATTAAATCATGGTGCAAATGTAACACCATTACGGAAGAAAAACTGGACACTTCTCTTACTGGCTGCAAAGAACGGCCCCTTGGTCATGTTAAACTTTTACATACGGCCAAGGTGCAGCTTTAATGCGAAGACCATAAGGGGAGAGACCCCCTGAGTGCGGCAGTGGAGGAAAAGAAGAAACTGAAGGGCCTTTTGGAAGTTTGCGATTCCTATAAAGGCCGGGGCGGACCGCAGAAGATTCCAGCCAGCAAGATGTAACCCCCTTGCACATGCCTGCAGGAGGCTGAGCACAAGCTGTGGACTTCTGCTTGCTGGCTGGAGGGAATTTGAAATGCTGCAGACTATAATGGGTCCGCCACTAAGCTGTGTCCTGCAAAGTGCTGGGTTTTCACAAGGAAAGAGGGCCGAAACTCACTGTGCAAGCCCTTTCTCAACCATGGGGGCGCGTTGCTCTGTCCAGAGGCTTTTGGCAGGTAATATCTTACACCTGGCAATGCTACCATATCTGTGATGTGTTTCACAATGAGAAATAACTTGATGAAGCAGAAACATATTCCTGGGGGCACTCTGAAATTGCCAAAAAAAATATTATGTATTGGGTAATCAGCGTTTTGGTACTTCACAGAATCATCTTCATCATGTATCCTAGTACCGAAACGTGATAACCCACAATAAATATATTTTTTGTTGCAATTTCAGAGTGCCCAGGAATCGTTTTTAATAGAATTTACTACACTACCTTTACCTGGAGGCACTGGATGAATTTTGGAAAGGATGCAGATGGTCATTATAGACCATTTTGTGTGATACAGGTATGCTACATTATGGAAATAACAATATAACCCTATTATAACAATAGGACTCTAAAGACTGGCAGCTTGTAAATTATGAGGCGTGGATAAGGTATTTAAAGCATCTAACATTGTCTGGGTAATAATATATTTATCTTACAGTAAGGCCGTATATTAATACATAAAAGAATCAATTAAAATTGAATATCAAACAAATTCTGTTAGTCAAAAATATCCTGCAAAATGCTCCGCTGTGTTCCAGTGATGAAATAAATAAGGAACCTGTATTTGTTTTATTCAGTGGCTGGGGTCCACACTGATGGCTTGGATTTGACAGAGGATCAATTAGTGTACTGTTTACACTGGTAATAAAAGACATGTGGAGGCATTATACTATGCAAACCACCCCGACTCTTTCTAACGTACCATTACCCAGGTCCCCACTCCAGTTTGCCTCCCTACCACCTCCTTCTTGGTCTGGCATAAGTCTTTCCATAGGCCAGGCCCCAGACGCAATCAGGCTAAACCATAGAAGCCCAACATGGGACTGTTACTTTTTGTATTTCACACGCAGTCCCAGTATCAAATAAATAACTTTTAGGTTTGGGTTTATACAACTATACATTGACTATTACTCTCCTTTCCCAAATATAACCATCACATTTTACCACATTCTTGTTTAAAAGTGGATACTTATAGACAGTACTAGGAATCTGGGCCCCTATCGTGCTTCATCTACAGTGGGTTCTCTGGGAGGATGGCTATATCTGTCATAGGAAAATAAGAAGATGGGGCCCCTCTGCTAAATAAGAGCAAACAGAACCTTAAAAATAGCACCGCTCAAACAACAGGGATTCATCAAAGGTAAATGAAATAATCCTTTATTCATATTAGATAATGAACACAAAAACAACAAGGAACAACACAAAATTGAAAACTCCAATAAAAACATAAACAATACAAGTTACCCAGTCCCTAAACTCAGACATCTAGGTATAGTTCACTTGAGTATATACAAAATGGGGGAAGTGCTCAGTAAGCATAAATAATAGGCTAATGGTAAAGTGCACAGTGCTTACAAGGCATGTACACCCCTTTTACAAAAATTTTGTGTCTAAATAGAACACCCCCAAAAGCTAGTCCCTGTTACTACTAGTTTGAAAGTGTTTCCCCCCGACTGTGTTTAAGCCTTACAAACACTCCGATCCAAGCCGCAGCTCAGCAACTTCTTCCTGTATCGGCAGTTTAGTCACGGCCATGACGGTGAGTCAGGCCAATGGTTGACGGACCATACCAAAGGAAAACCTCTGCTTCTGCTTGTTCAGGCATGTTAGGGATCACGTGCGTGGTGCTAAGCAACGCTGGATCGGCCAAACACCAAAAAAAAACCTGGCTTTGTATAGACTCAAACCACAGGGGCTGGGGGAGAACATCTTTCCAACTGTAGTGGCTTTGTTGAGTGCCAGGAACTGGGGAGACCTTGGCAGTTATGGCCCTCGCTTATAGAAACCGCATTAATAAAGGTCCTGAAACTATTTTGTTTTGGATCCCTTAGCGCCATAATAGGTACAAAAGTCCTATGCCACAACACTAAATGTGTGCAACAAGTTTGATCACACTACTTCAAAGGGCAATAAAAGTAATTGAAGAGAAACCAAGTAGACTTGCCACTCCCATGTGAACGATTTAACATGATGATTAGGGGTTGTGTGATTCACCTGGATCCCCTGATGAAGGGTTTACCCTCGAACGTTGTGTGTAACCTGTTGATGTTTGGCCCACATTAAATTGGTTCACATTGGAGTGCAAGTCTACTTTGTTTCTCTTCAGCCTTTATCCATAATACAACTTGCTAATTTATGGGGGGGGGGGGGTGGCAAAGAATAATAAATATACAAAATTTAGATCCTTTGATATTCGTTAAAAGTATTTCGAAGTTGTGAGCACTGCGCAATTTCTCTAAGTGGAAACAGCGCAGACTTGCTAATCTTCCAAAATGCTATCCTGGAACACACACACAGCTCAACCACTAAACAAATACTGGAAAACGGCTTAGCAGGGGAAAGTGGGGGTTGAGGTTCTGCATATAAAACACAGGGATTTTTTGATTTCATTAGTAAAGGAAGATTGTTTAGATATTATGCCCAAAGAACTTTAGGAATTCGCTTTTATTCCCACAGTGATACATTGCAATCTTATTCCTTTACATACATTACAGTCCTATTCCTTTACAGACATTGCAATCCTATTCCTTTACAGACATTGCAGTCCTATTCCTTTACAGACATTGCAATCCTATTCCTTTACATACATTGCAATCCTATACCTTTACATGCTACAAATACATTGGATTTATATTCCTTTACATACATTGCAGTCCTATTTTACATATTTGCAATCCTTTCCTTTACATACACTGCAGTCCTATTCCTTCACATACATTGCAATCCTATTCCTTTCAATCCATTGCAATCATATCCTTTATACATTGCAATCCTATTCCTTTACATACATGCTATCCTATTCCTTTACATACATTGCAGTCCTATTCCTTTACATACATTGGAATTCTATTCCTTACATAACATTGCAGTCCTATTCCTTTACATACATTGCAAGTCCTATCCTTTACATACATTGCAACCTTAATCCCTTTTCATACATTGCAGTCCTATTCCTTTACATACATTGCGGTCCTATTCCTCTTACATACTTTTCATCCTATCCTTTACATTTTGCAGTCCATCCTTTTCATACATTGCAGCCCTATTCCTCTACATACATTGCAGTCCTATTCTTTACATACATTGCAATCTTATTCCTTTACATACATTGCAATCTTATTCCTTTACATACATTACAGTCCTATTCCTTACAGACATTGCAATCCTATTCCTTTACAGACATTGCAGTCCTATTCCTTACAGACTGCAATCCATTTCTTTACAGCATTGCAGTCCTATTCCTTTACATACATTGCAATCCTATACCTTACACTGCATTGCAATCCTATTCCTTTACATGCATTCAATCCTATTCCTTTACATACACTGCAGTCCTATTCCTTCACATCATTGCAATCCTATTCCTTTACTACATTCCAATCCTATTCCTTTATATACATTGCAATCCTATTCCTTTACATACATTGCTAATCCTATTCCTTTACATACATGCAGTCCTATTCCTTTACATACATTGAAATTCTATTCCTTTACATACATTGCAGTCCCTATTCCTTTACATACATTGCAGTCCTAATCCTTCCTACATTGCAGCCTTATTCTTAATACATTGCAGTCCTATTCCTTTACATACATGCAGTCCTACTCCTTCATACATTTCAATCCTATTCCTTACATGTATGCAGTCCTATTCCTTTTCATACATTGCAGCCCTATCCCTACATACATGCAGTCCTATTCTTTACATACATTGCAATCTTATTCCTTTACATACATTGCAATTTTATCCTTTACATACATTACGTCCCTATTCCTTTACAGACATTGCAGTCCTATTCCTTTACAGACATTGCATCCTATTCCTTTACAGACATTGCAGTCTATTCCTTTACATACATTGCATCCTTATACTTTACATGCATTGCAATCCTATCCTTTACAGACATTGCGGTCCTATTCCTTTACATACATTGCAATCCTATACCTTTACATACATTGCAACCCTATTCCTTTACATACATTGCAATCCTATACCTTTACATGCATTGCAATCCTATTCCTTTACAGACATTGCAGTCCTATTCCTTTACATACATTGCAATCCTATACCTTTACATACATTGCAACCCTATTCCTTTACATACATTGCAATCCTATACCTTTACGACATTGCATTCCTATTCCTTTACATACATTGCAATCCTATTCCTTTACATACATTGCAATCCTATTCCTTTACAGACATTGCAATTCTATTGCTTTAACATTAAAATCCTATCCTTTACATACATTGCAATCATTTTCCTTTTACATACATTATGCTATGCTATGATATGTGTTGGTCCCCTATTAGTGTTTTATTCTTCCCATTGTGAAATGTATTCCCTATAATTCCATTGCAGTCCTATTCCTTTACATACATTGCAGTCCTAATCTTTACATACATTGCAGCCAATCCTTTACATACATTGCAGTCCTATTCCTTTACATACATGCAGTCCTACTCCTTTACATACATTTCAATCCTATTCCTTTACATGTATTGCAGTCCTATTCCTTTCATACTTGCAGCCCTATTCCTCTACATACATTGCAGTCTATTCTTTACATACATTATTGCAATCTTATTCCTTTTAATACATTGCAATCTTATTCCTTTACATACATTACAGTCCTATTCCTTTACAGACATTGCAATCCTATTCCTTTACAGACATTGCAGTCCTATTCCTTTACAGACATTGCAATCCTATTCCTTTACAGACATTGCAGTCCTATTCCTTTACATACATTCAATCCTATACCTTACATGCATGCAACCTATTCCTTTACATACTTGCAATCCTATTCCTTTACAGACATTGCAGTCCTATTCCTTTACATACATTGCAAATCCTATTCCTTTACATACATTGCAATCCATTCCTTCACTACACTGCAGTCCTATTCCTTTATATACATTGCAACCTTTACTTTACATACATTGCTATCCTATTCCTTTACATACATTGCAGTCCTATTCCTTTACATACATTGGAATTCTATTCCTTTACATACATTGCAGTCCTATTCCTTTACATACATTGCAGTCCTAATCCTTTACATACATTGCAGCCTTAATCCTTTACATACATTGCAGTCCTATTCTTTACATACATTGCGGTCCTACTCCTTACATACATTTTCAATCCTATCCTTACATGTATTGCAGTCCTATTCCTTTTCATACTTCAACCCTTCCCTACATACATGCAGTCCTATTCTTTTACCTTGCAACCTTATTCCTTTACATACATTCAATCTTATTCCTTTACATACATTACAGTCCTATTCCTTTACAGACATTGCAATCCTATTCCTTTACAGACATTGCAGTCCTATTCCTTTACTGACATTGCAATCCTATTCCTTTACAGACATCGCAGTCCTATTCCTTTACATACATTGCAATCCTATACCTTTACATGCATTGCAATCCTATTCCTTTACATACATTGCAATCCTATTCCTTTACATACACTGCAGTCCTATTCCTTCACATACATTGCATCCTATTCCTTTACTACATTGCAATCCTATTCCTTTATATACATTGGAATTCTATTCCTTTACATACATTGCAGTCCTATTCCTTTACATACATTGCAGTCCTAATCCTTTACATACATTGCAGCCTTAATCCTTTACATACATTGCAGTCCTATTCCTTTACATACATTGCAGTCCTACTCCTTTACATACATTTCAATCCTATTCCTTTACATGTATTGCAGTCCTATTCCTTTTCATACATTGCAGCCCTATTCCTCTACATACATTGCAGTCCTATCTTACATAAATTGCAATCTTATTCCTTTACATACATTGCAATTTTATTCCTTTACATACATTACAGTCCTATTCCTTTACAGACATTGCAGTCCTATTCCTTTACAGACATTGCAACCTATTCCTTTACAGACATTGCAGTCTATTCTTTACATACATTGAAATCCTTACCTTTACATACATTCAGTCCTATTCCTTTACAGACATTGCAATCCTTTCTTTACGACATCCATTCCTATTCCTTTACATCTTGCAATCCTATACCTTTACATCATTGTCAATCTATCTTTACATACATTGCAATCCTATTCATTACATACACTGCAGTCCTATTCATCACATACATTGCAATCCTATTCCTTTACATACATTGCAATCCTATTCCTTTATACATTGCAATCCTATTCCTTTACATACATTGCTATCCTATTCCTTTACATACATTGCAGTCCTATTCCTTTACATACATTGGAATTCTATTCCTTTACATACATTGCAGTCCTATTCCTTTACAGACATTGCAGTCCTATTCCTTTACAGACATTGCAGTCCTATTCCTTTACATACATTGCAATCCTATACCTTTACATGCATTGCAATCCTATTCCTTTACATGTATTGCAGTCCTATTCCTTTTCATACATTGCAACCCTATTCCTCTACATACATTGCAGTCCTATTCTTTACATAAATTGCAATCTTATTCCTTTACTACATTGCATTTATTTACTTCCTGATCATACATTACAGCCTATTCCTTTACACGACATTGCAGTTCCCTATTCCTTTACAGACATTGCAATCCTATTCCTTTACAGCATTGCAGCCTATTCCTTTACATACTTGAAATCCTATACCTTTACCTACATTGCAGTCCTATTCCTTTACAGACATCAATCCCTTCCTTTACAGCATTTCCGTCACCTTTACATACTTTCAATCTCTCCTTTACATCAATTGCAATCTTTCCTTTACATACATTGCAATCTATTCTTTACATGACATGCAGTCCTATTCCTCACATACATTGCAATCCTATTCCTTTATAATTGCAATCCTTTCCTTTTTGTGCTCGTCCTATTCCTTTACAGACATTGCAGTCCTATTCCTTTACATACATTGCAATCCTATACCTTTACATGC
>JAACNH010004799.1:0-22710 GCA_019447015.1 Hymenochirus boettgeri | reverse complement strand
ATTGCTTCACACTGCTTCACATTGCTTTATACTGCTCCACATTGCTTTACACTGCTCCACATTGCTTCACACTGCTCTACATTGCTTCACACTGCTCCACATTGCTTCACACTGCTCCACATTTCTTCACACTGCTCCACATTTCTTCACACTGCTCCACATTGCTTTATACTGCTCCACATTGCTTTACACTGCTTCACACTGGTTCTCATTGCTTGTGTAAAATTTCTAACCAACATCAGTTCCCATATCCTAACTGCACGGTGCAAGCAACTTCACATGAGTTTTAATAGAATAATCAGCTTTTCATGCCCAGTCAACCTTCCCCTTTAAAACCAACATGTATAAAATCAGATGCGATAGGCCGCGTCCAGTATCTACATTAAGCATGTGTGTGTTGCATTGGTTTCACATGTAGCCATACAGCAGGGACTCTATATCAGTAGTAAGGGCTGTTCTCTGCTCCTCCTAGTCAGTGTCAACGACTCTTCCCATTCTAATAAACATTGGCAAACATGTGTGAAATGAAAGGGGGCAGACTGAAGGAGTAGGAGCCAGAGAGTGTCAGTTTGCCACAGTATAGTGTCCCGTTAATCAACTAGTACTTACCATTTCAGCATGTAGATTATAAATGTCCCTTTTAAAGGGATGGCAATGTTTTCCCTAAACATCTGGATTATCATTCTTGTTTTCTTATTCCCTGAATGTACCACACAAAAAAACATTACAAATAACCCCATATTGGAATTACGTTGACCTTTTCCTGTTGTAATACTGCATTTTGCATTTCTAATGTCATTATAGCTCCCACTAACTTGCACCACAAAAATTCCATCCAACATCATCCTTAAACACGGATATGCTGAAGAATGAACGTCAGCGTAATTAGATATTAACCTAATGTTTGTTAAGACGCCGCAACAAAAAAATTGCAGCGGAAAGAGAACTTAGCAACATTACACAGTGCAGCCTATTCATTTTCAGGATATGGACACTAAGCATCATTATACAGTGCATTATGTTCATTGTCACTTTGTAGAAACACTCGGCATCATTATACAGTGTGGTCGTCATTCATTTTTTACCAAAGTACCTCATTGTCACTGTACAGTGCAGCTAGATACAAATTGCCCTTGTGTCCATATATAAACATTATTAGCGGGTCATGCTTATTTAAAAAGATCTACGGTTAAAAACTGTTTCCTGACCTAGAGCCCCCCCTTTCCAAAGAGTTTCCACTTAAGGCAGGTAGCCCGGTCATTTCTAGTTGCTCCCTGATCACATGGGACGAAATGAGGATCTCATTGAGAGTTCCTCTATCTCCCTTTAAAGAGTAGTAACGAGTGCTGAGCGAGCCTTGTAAAGATGGATCAATCAAGTGACCAAAAGGCATGATGCATAGTTTCCAAATTTTGCACTGCGGCATCTCCATGTAGGAGCACCTTAGAAACCCAAGTGACAGCTTTTTTTTTTTAAGTCTGGAAAAATCTCCACCTCTAGAAAAAATATGTGCAGAGAGAAATTAAAATCCGAATATAAATTTGGCAGGAACAGACATTGCTGTGTAAAGTGCAGTTTATATGGTCACAAAAAGTCAAAATGAAGCAGGTTTCATTCCAGATATTCAGGCAGAGTGTGTAGTAGATTGACATATAAAGCAAAACATATATGTAGCGTTGATTGGAAGGCAAATTGCAGCCTGTGAGTTCCAAAGGACAAAGTAAGGACCCAGAGGAGTAAAGTCACCTTCAGTCACCTAAAAAACAAGATCAGTAAATTCAATGACCTCAATTTCATTCAGTCATATCGTGTGTTAGCTGTCCTCTGATTCCATGAATCTGGTAACTGCATCTAGCCTTACTACTAATGCATAACCATCAGGAATATGTAATAAAAAAGTGCAAAACCCTGACTACTCGGGTGTAATATCAAGTTAGCAAGAGTTTTGCACTGACAGGCAGATGTAATAAAAGTCCATATTGTTAAAAATGGTGCTATGTTTGCCCCAACCATCAGACGTTAGCCTCATTTACCAGGCATGCTGTGCTAAAAAAAAGGGGGGCTAAACTCACATAACCATATTCTAAAGGATAGAGCAATTATTTTAACTCCATATGCACAGCCGCACGAGTTTTGCAAAGCACCCAGTGCAACCAGCGCACTGTCAGGAGATCATAAAGTTCTTATCGTTAAAATGTGCTAATTTTGCCCCAACCAATCAGAACTTATGTAAATTTGTAAGCTAGCATCTGATGGTTGGGGCAAAATTAGCACCATTTTAACCGATAAGAACTTTTATTGAATAACCTGAATATTAATAAAAGATTTGCACCACTTTTAAATCCACAATTAAGACCAGCTAATGGCTGACCACCCGCACAGCCGCGTTGTGATTCAATACGCTTTTGCTTACTTTTAGCGCTGGATTTGATCGCTCGTGGCAGCATTAAAATCCCGATGTGAACAAATCTCTTTTCGGGATTTATCCACAGTCACAAACCGATATTGAATCACGTTAGGGAGATTTAATCAGAGCGAGGTAGTGACTCTGGGTAATCACCTGTTTAAGTACATTTAGCCTACATATTGCACTAATTTTAACATTAAATAAAATATAGGCAAGGAAACACATCTGACACTATGCTTATCTTCCACACTCCTGTGATGTAACATGGAAGGTACCAATAGCGACTGCAAAATATGAATTGCCCTGTATGTGCATAAATGGTGATTATAGAGAGAAATGATGATATGAGAAAGTAGTGTGTGGAAACAAAGCATTTCAAGAAAAAGTGTATATAGCTCAATGATGTAGACAAGGAAATGCCCTTTACATAGTGCAGGCTAGTATTTCTAGTAGGCGCATGATGCAGCTGTACTGCTTTCACAGTGTAGGCATACACAATGTTTAATGAAATTTACATTTTTTTTTTTTTAAAAGGGAACAGTTGCAGCCCTGTTTACATAAAACTGAAAAAGTTGCCGCTAAAGCCTGGAAAACACCGCCAATCATTTTGCCGGAATCAACACCCACCAGGGATTTTTGATGAATTGTGCAGATATCAGAATCAGAAACATCGGACTGCCATTAATTTAAGCGGAAGTTTTAAAAGGTCTACATGATTGATCAGCCTGAAATATTTGCATTATCACACTTTTTCTCGACCCACAGATTCTGGGAATTTTGGGAAGTGCCGTGCACGTAAATAGTTAGTGCTCTTCACAGTATATTAGATTAGAGGTTGCAGTACATTCATCTTTTTAAAACCCACCCCCTATTCAGCCCTTTTTGTCAGCAGTGATAAAGGATAAAAGTGATTATCCCTGGCAGAGAGTATACAGTGTATAGGGATTAATGCGATCTGATAGGTTTTATTAATATATATATATATATATATATATTGTTATACTGTACCAATCTGTTACCAGGCAGCTGCATTAGGAAATGGGAGTTCTAATGTTCAGTTGCTAACTGACATATATAGAGAATCGGTGGGGGTAGGTTAGTAAGGCTCGCCCACACCTACCCCCACCTTTTATATTCAAACTGACAAATACATTCATTTTCATAAAGAGAAGCAGGAGCACAGGCAGACGTATCAAGGAAAAGGATGGAGAGAAAGTGACAGGAACGGAAAGCAATTGAGCAGCAAAAAGTGTCATTCAATGAGAAGGATTTAAAAGAGACGAGATCATACAAATGGGCTAAGAATGTTCAGCCAAACCCCACCTATTCGACTTCGCATTCACTGCCAGCAGCCTAGAGGAAGCATGGGATAGGGAGCCGCAGTTAGCAGATCAAGAGGTAAAATATATTGAAAGTAAAAGGGTCAGAGGAGGATGCGGAAAGGTTTTACTGTATTGTTAAAGCACCATAGGGTCTGCATGTACTAGGATGAGAGTAGCTAGATCAGAAGCAGGAAAGTTTGTTACAGAGTACAGGTACCATACACTGGGCTGATTTTACGATCAGTTGACAGCAAGTAGACATTTTCATTGATTTGGCCCAAAAATGGTTCATTTTCCCATCTGTATTATGCAATATTGGATTGTGTTAGTGCAGGATTCTCATTTATCCAGGTCATGGTATATCTGCTGTATTCAGTCAGATCAACTGGATTGAAGTTTGGTTCTTGAAGACGTTTCGCTAGTCATACGACTGGTTTGCTCAATTCAGAATAACTTGTAAAGAATCTGTTGGCAATATGAAGAAGCTGGCCATACACTAGGCAGACAGAAAGATTAAGGGGGAGAATACATATGGCCCAAATCCATCTTAAACCCACGTTAACCCGAAGAAATTTCAGGTTAACATGGGTTTGATGGATTTAGAGCACAGTGCCATTTCCAAATGTTTTTGGAAATGCAACTGTGGAACAATCCTTATCGTTAAGTCACGTTTCTTACCTTAGCCCGATTCCCTTTTACATATTGAATCTCACCCTAAGCCTCATACACACGTCCGATTGGCATGCCTGACCTCCAAGTGCGTGCACACAAGCATGATGAACACACGTGTATGTATTTCCCTTGGGCGATAGTGGTCAATCACCATGGTGGATCAACGAAGCACCAAGGGAACACATACACATGTGCGTTTATTGTCTGAAACTGGTTTCATGTGTTGTGTGTTTACCCTCAGGGCTTGTGCATCAGGCGTCCTATTGGACGTGTGTAGCGGACCTTTAGACGTTTGTATATAGAGACTGCGGTTTCTTATCTTTGGTTCTTTGGATCATTAATTTTGTAGTCTCAAATTGATTACATCAAATAACGGGCTAGGTGGTTTGTAGATAGATTAGACATATATGAACATTTAGAGACAAGGTAGGTATGGGCACCTTTAGCTTCGCAATGCGGACAATTGAGGGGCCCAACCTGCAACTAATGAGTGTTAAACCAATGCCCTTTCGGCTGACTATTGCCTAATGTATGGACAATATGAATGAAATAGGATCAGGTTCTAGATTAGCAGATAGTTGCAAAACTAGAACCTCCAGCATGCTCTGTTACATCGTGTGGGCACTATGAAGCTGTAGTTGTAGAGCATTGCTGGAATAAAGAGCAGCTTAAGTAAACACCCAAGACGAAGGGAAATATATGTATGTCTTACCTATCACAATGGTGGGATTGGTAGTTGGTATTTGAATTGAATGTCATAGACATAAATACCTCAACCTTTAAAACCCTTTAATACATATGAAATGTATATGCTGCACGTCTATTGAATTAATGCTGTATGTTCACACTGCCTGCATCATGCTTCTAATGTAGATACCGACTGGCTGTTCTGTTTTACAGATTTGGCATAACACCTAAACTTCAAGGGCATCTATACTGAAAAATACATTAGTTTAAATTGACCAAACCTGGAAACTATAATTCTTCCCACCACCACTGTATCATTTTTTTGTTGATTTGTCCCCTATTATTTAGATATCCAATTTAAAACTTTTATATTTAGCTGTCAATCAAGTTCCTTGCTCTCAAAAACTATTCTTCTGTAAGTAGTTTTACTGTAGCTGGAATGGTGACAGAGTTTTGACAGTTGGAATGTTGTATGCTGTGTGCAGGCTTGACAGTTGGTTTGTAGGGAAAAAGTCAGGTCGGATTGAAGTGGAGTGGTTAAAAGAGGGAGGGGGGATACTGCTCCTAACAAATGTGTGCTGGATGAAGGCATGCAGCAACACACCCAATTCAGAGGTAAGTGCTACTTACATGTATTCAATTATAGATTAAGATAGGCATGAAGTCATTTTTTCAGTATAGTGTCCCTTTAAGGCTTGTACACAGCCCGAGGGCTCACCGAGCATTAGGCCAAGAATAACACATGTAAGGGCACTTGGTCAGTGGTTGTTCATTGATCGAAGGATGAACATGGTGTATGGCCTTAAGAAACTAGAATAAAAACCCCAATAGGTCCCAAGGCGCTTGCGTAGATTTTCTGTTACAGATAGGCCATAGAAATCTGACCAAGGACTTATACACTGACATTTTCTCCGATATGCAGTACGGGCAATCACGTGCGTACAACCACTCAGTCAAAACACACATCCACACAGTAAATCAAGCTGTAGCTGTTTTCTTTTCTATAAAATTGTGTGACAGACGTTAAGAAAGAGGAGGGGGGGCACTTAAGACGAAGCGAGAGTACAACATGAGAGAGAGAGAAAGGGGGATGGAGAAGCAAGATGCAGAAAGGGAGAAAGAGAGAGAAATCAGTAAAAAAAAAAAAAGGAGGAGGATGAAGGAAAAGAAAAAAAGTTAGTGTGGCAGATATAGACCGGCATCACATAGAGTTTGTGTTGGTATTTGGATAGAAGGTGTAAGAAGCACCTTAGGTAGTAACATGTTGGAGATTAAATAGCAGCACAGTGTTAGCCAAGCAGCAGTTTAGGGTTCCCAAACCACCTGAACTACATCTGGACACAGATACCCCAGTATTGTCACCCTGAAACAACTATGGGAGCATCCGTGATAACCAAATGTCTGACTCCATTAAGGAACCTTTATTTGGTGGGTTGGACGTGTTTGGAAAGGACGGAGGATGCTGCACTCCACAGGCTCAGTGTTATTCTAAGAAGCAACTTGGATTAGTACTATAGGTGAAAGAGAGAGCAAGGCTCACTGAAGTCAGGCTGTGCAGGTGCCCCTGTCAGTGATAACAGTGAAGAGGAAAACCTTAGGTGTGATGAGGAAAGATGCCTAGGAATGTGCACATGGGAATAATCTTTAAATACATTCCAACCAAGCTCATCAATGTATTTTCCTGTTTTAAACAAAAATGTTATCAGCATTGAATAGTCTTTAAGCAGGTGGTTACTACAGGAGCCCCACCCACAGTAGGGTGAGCAGGATGCCTTGTCCCCTCCTTTCTTGTCTTTTTGCTTGAGATGAATTTTGCATGTCGTTTCCTCTCGTCACTACAGTGCAAACTTGCGTCCACAGAAATCACAAGCGAAGGGTTTTCTCCCCTGTGTGAGTACGAATGTGGGTGGTTAGGTGGTAGCAGCGACTGAAACTCCGCATACATATGCGACACTGGAAGGGCTTGTGCCCGTGTGGATACGTAGATGTCGAGTTAGTGCATCTGAACGTGAGAAGCGCCGGTCACAGCCTTCAGCGGGGCAAGCGTGGGGTCTCTTTCATGGAGTGGGGTTTTACTAGGGGTGGGGTATTTTCTAGGTCGAAATGGGTTTGAGAGGTTAGAGGGGTTGGTGGCCCATGCTTCCAAAACTAGGCAATACCTGCTCTCTTTGAATGCTTTAATAGTTTCCAATGGTGTGAGGGTGGCGGATTGACACCTCATAGTTTCCATTTTTGAAATGGTTTTGGTCCACTGTTGGCATCTCTGCATTGTGATGGAACAAATTGTTAGTCTGGTATCATTGGGAAAACACCAGTGTCCAAACTCTGTTTGGCAGTTGAATATTCTTGGAGGCGTATGGTGCCATTCCACTTCCTTGGAAACCCATCTGTTCATGGTACAGGTCTCCACAGCTGGGATAGGATGGCAGGCTATGGAACATAGACTCACATCATTTTGATTTGTCCCATTAGTCACCACCACCTCCACCCATTTCCTGCCCTCCAAGAATTTGGAGCCTGTGAAGTGGGCACACCAGGATGCCAGCGCTCATGAGGCTTATTATATTCCTGGCACCATGTGGAGGGTGAGTCAAACGAGAACTTACCCAATAGGTAACTGTCTTATTACCTGGCTGAAAATGTGCTACATAGGAGAGATCCTGGGTGGTCTTCACAGTCAAGCCTAAGTCCATCACATTATCTAAATGAAAAGAGAAAGAGCAAAATGATTTACTGTTTTGTTTTACAAATATGTTTTCAGAAACCCCAAAAGTAGTGATTTCCAGACCTTCATTTATTACAAAAATTATTTATTAAAAAAACAAATTGCAGTTACTCCCCCCTTCTCTATCTCGGGTGAGCTAAGACATGCTCAGTGTGTTCCTCCATAGAGGCAAGAATTCTTTTCAAATAATTTTTATTGTCCTGTGCTTAAAGTGAAAGTAACTGGAGCTTTCTGAGTAAAAAGATTCTATTGATTTCAAACAGGTATGTTTAGTTAGAAATCACATAGATACACATGCATACCATTGGAAGTTAATGGGCACCTAAAGGGCAAGTCAACCCCTCAAATGAAAAATGGCATATAGGTAAATCACCCACAACTGCAATAGTTTAGAAATCTGAGAGAAGGAAGTCTAAAGCTGGGTACACACTATACAATCCTTCCTCCTGACTGACCGTTCAAGGCTTTCGACCAGTCGGCCAGGAGAAGGAATGTCAGTCGCGCAAAAAGCAGATGCGTCTGACAGTTAGACGGACCAATCGTGTGGTCCATGAGGACCACATGATCATTGTGATTTTCACAACTTGTCGATCGTTTGTTCGTCCGATTTGGACGAAAAAACGGTCGTCGATCAGTCGCGGCCGCAAAAAGCCACTATACAATAATTCGGCCCATCCGACTGCAAACACCTAGCTTAAGGCTGTGTACACACCATGCACTTTTTCAGGCTGGACGACGTATAGTTCAGTGTTTGTACCTCCGAATCAGACTAATGAGCATTGGACAGTAAGAAAACCACAAGCGATCACTCGCTCATGGTTACTTGTGCCGCGCCCAACATCTTTTGTCCTGGCAGACCGGTTGCAAGAGGCAAATTCAGTGGACAGGGCGAAGGATATAGTTGTGTTACCTGCTTAAAAGTGTCCATAGACGGATTGATATATTGGCCAATTGCAGGCAATAATATCATCTGCGATAACAAAATCGATCTTGCCGCCACCTCTTAACTTGTAAAACAGCTTGGAGAGCGTGGAGAGGAGCACTAACCATTTGAGAGGCAATGGGGGATTAAACATTCTGCTACATAACAGCTTAGTCCTACATTTGTCAGTTTTTCGATCTATTATGGTTTGGGAGGTGATTAATTTTTATCTAATTTTTCATTGGAGGGTGAACATGCCCTTTAAACTTGTTTCAAAACGAACACAGAGGAAGATAAACGCACTGTACTCCCGTGATATAGTAACCGCATTGCGACCATTATTACATTGTGGGAACATGTTAAGCTGTGATCTTTTGCTCTATTTAAAGCCACAATTGAAAAGACTTTCCATGACAAAAATAAAGTGGGAAAATCATCACTAAATTTATCATAGTGCACTGCGGCTTCCATACCAGATTCGCAAATTGCTCCGGGCAAATGTGGCTTCCAGTATTTAAAGGGAATATTTCACTACCAAAGTCAGCTATTCCTTTAATGCATTGATTGAAGACCAGGAGAATAAGAAGCTATGCCTTACCTCCTGTTCTCAATCAATGAAGTGATTGCAACCAGAACAAAGGTAAAGCAACGTACTGTTACACAATCCCTCCTTCATTCTACCTTGCTCTATCTTCGTTCTGGCTCCACTTGCATTGATTGAAGAACGGAAGGTAAGACATAGCTCCTTATCCTTCCGCGTCTTCAATCAATGCACTAGTGAACTATTCCTTTAATACTGGATTTGCTCCTGGGGGTAAATCCAGAAAGGAATTTTACCCCGCGCCACTTTATGACCAGCCATTAGCTGTGTCTTAAATTGTGGGGTTAAAAGTGGTGCCTTTATTAAATAGAAGTGCGCGGTTGCACGGGTGTCTTTTGTGAAACTCATGCAGCCTAAACAAATTAGCGCAAGTTTAGTACCTTTTTAGACAGCACTCCTGGGAAATGACACTCCAAAAATTCTACAAAATATGTGAAAAACCATGCTAACCCAATAGTAATCGGTGGCATGGTTTTGCACTTGTTTTTTCCCCTAAGCATGTGATATTGCATTCCCTGTGAGATATGAGTCTTTCGGGCGATTTACCAGAGCCGCTGTCGCTCTGGGTAAATCTTCCAAATGCGATTTAATATTGCGTTTGCGCAGGTGGGTAAATCCCAAAAGTGATTTACCCACAGCATGATTTTAAATAAGTACGTGTATTGATCGTGAGCGCCGGTGTCTTTTACGTAACCCGCGCATCCGCCACTAATATGGAGTTAAGTCACGCATCCAGCAGCGAACTGAGTAAATCGACTGCTTGTCCTCTCTAATCAGTAACTCACCGATGACTGTTTATACAGCTATTTAATTGCTGATTATAATTATTGCTGCTGATACAATTGTTAAATAAAGTGATGATCTTTTAGTAAGAAAGCTGTAAAGTACAACTGTGTATTAAATGTCTATTTTAATTTTACAATGGAAATCATTTCACTTTTCATATAGGTAATGAAATAGGAAGTATCCCGGAAGATATTGGCTCTGCAAAAATGGATATTAATAATCATCATTTGTAGACAGTTTTTTAAAAGTAAATCCAGAGCGTCACTATTTACATGTTAAAGGGCATCTATACCGAAAATAGGTTTTTTAAATTGACCATAACTGGAAAACTATAATTCTTCCCAACCACCACTGTATACTTTTTTTGTGATCTGCCTCCTATTTCTTAGATATCCAATCTAAAACTTCTTATATTTCAGCTGTCAATCAAGTTTCCTTGCTCTCAAAACTATTCTTCTGTGAGTAGTTTTACTGTAGCTGGAATGGTGCAGAGATTTGACAGTTGAATGCTGTATGCTGTGTATAGGCTTGACAGTTGGTTTGTGGGAAAAAGTCAGGTCAGATGGAAGTGGTTAAAAGAGGTGAGGGGGGATACTGCTATTAAACAAATGTGTGCTGATTGAAGGCATGCAGTAAAACACAAAAAATCAGGTAAGGTGGCCATACATATACCCGATATTACTTACCTGACCGAGCGCTCACGAGAGTTCGTTTCGATGCTGGAACGATTCTCCCGATCTTTTATGCGACCGACATGCGATCAAAAATGAAGAGGATTAAGTAATGGGTAAGATATTGGGGTATATGTATGGCCACCTTAAGTGCTACTATATGTATTCTATTATAGATTAAGATCTATAATAGTATTATTTCAGTATAGTGTCCCTTTAAATAGAATGTCCATGTGGATTTCAATTACTGAGAAATAAAGTTAATAGATATGTAAAGTGTAGTTAAAGCAACAAAAAAAAATAATCGTTTTTCACATGCGGATCTGTCCGAAATCGAGAGCTGACCGGATCTGAAGCACATTGGTTTAGTGGATAGCACTGATGCCTTGCAGTACTCTATCCTGGGTTCAAATCCTTTTTTAGGCTGCAGCCACAATACATGCACAGGAAATGCGTAACTGCAATGTTGCGTGTTACTGTGTGTTTGTGCTGTGATTCCGCGAATATTAACAGAACGAATGTGATTCGCAAAAAAAGAGGGGTCCCATTCGCTCTGTAAACGGATCACACTGCACACAGTGTGGCCACCGCAAAGGACGCAAATCACGATTGTAAGCGCATGAGAAACGCTAGTGTGGCCCTAAACACCATCTGCAAGGAGTTTCTGTGTTCGCCAGTGTTTGTGTAGGTTTCCTCAATTTTTACCCCACCAGACATACTGATTATGTGTGTGTGAGATATATTGCTTAGATTGTAAGCTCTTAGGGACAGGGCAGGATGTGTATGGATTATAAATAATAGTAAAGCCATATGGAATAATTAACGCTATAAAGAAAATAAATGCAATACAATTAACCTAATACTAGCCATACACTAGCAAATGAACCTCTTGGTGTCTGGACAACCGCATGCCCAATCTTTTGGTTACCGTAACATTCCATTGCAAAATGAATGGGCCAGGACAGGAAAACATTAATGTTGGGACGTAGAAATGACTGTCTCTAGTATCTAACGAGTATGGGCAGCAGAATGGGACAATGAGGGACAATGTCTGAATGAATCCACATTCTGATCGTAACAAAAGCACAAAGTGAAGGCATTAAACTGTGCTATATTGGCTCTGCTGATATAATGCTCTATACTTGTGCAACGCACTATATGCAAATAAATAGTCTCTAATGCATTACAAGATCATAAGTAAGAGTGGATTTGATTTATTAACCATTTACTCTTGTGTTCCTATTGTCTGTATAGTGCTGTTGTAAATCCCAGAGAATTACAATGACAGTTCTGCCATTAGTATATCTGGACCCAGGTAATGCGTTTGAAGCATTGACCTGACATAATAAATACAGATGAAGTGTGAGGGCCCGAAGTTCTACTTGGCACCCTCATAGCTCTAGATGCCGAACATAAGGATAATAAAGTGTGACAACATAGTATCTCTCGCTATAATGCAATGATCTAAAATGCCAGTCTCCACGAGAATATAGGTTCCCCAGCAGTCACAGAGTACATAGATTGTATTAAAATGCTTGGATATTACTCCATAGCACCAGGGAACCATTGGACAAGCTGACAAGTTTTCAAGAAACAGCTACAGTTATCTTTGTGTGCAGGTTACCAGGCAGCTGGTATATAAAAAGATGCCCATACACTAGTTTCTTACCTTGGGATGTTCCCGTGATGTCAGAAGAACACCTGGCACAATATTTTTTAAGATTGATTTACAGCACAAAATAAATCGTTTTTTTAAATGCCAGTTTTCAATTAATATATATTCTTAGATGTGGAATTGAATTGATAGGGCTAGAATTTTTTGGTTCTATATATGCTTGTGGCTTGGTGATATGCCGATGGTTGGGAAAAAGCCAATGAACATGGAAGAAATCACACTATATAACAGAAGCATCTTGCAGTCTCATGCTATATGAATAGCACTGCCCACAAAATCTAAAGGTGACCATATTTTAGGACGATTTTATGTACAATTCGATATACAATCCGACATTTCCATCGATTGGCCACAAAAATTACATTTTCCCGATCTTATCATGCGACATTAGACATCAATTACAATCGGGGAAGTCGTTTTTTAAGTCGATTGGTAAAATGATGTAGTGTTTTCCTGAAGTTCGATTAATGTTAAAGGGCAGTCCACCCCCAAAATTCAATTTAACACCCATACTAGCCCACTGTAGTGGCCCCACTTGTAGTGTAAAAAAATCATTACCTTACATCCCCGCTCCTTATGGTTGCCATGCTGTGCCCTCAAAGTCCAGGAAGTGTAGTGTAGAAGGTCTGGGTGACTCATCCTGCCCCTGTCTCAGCCTAACCTCAACAAGGTCTGAGCATGCGCAGGAGAGTCTCCCTCCTCCCTCTCCCTCCCGTTTTCTTCTCCCTCCCCCTAGTGTAAATCCCCAGTATATATTATATATATTGATCCCCCAGCCCAACACGCCATAACAGAATTATTGAAAGTGCCCAGATAGTACTTACCTTCCCTCTATCCTCTGGCGTCCTGACAGCTGGCAGCCGTGTGCCTGATTGGCTGCCTCTCAGCCAATCAGGGACGCGGCTGCCGGTCCCGTCTCCTGCTTGCATTTCCGTGAAGCAGAGGGCCTGGAGAGTGCTGCGGAGGATAGAGGGAAGGTAAGTAACGTATCGGGGCACTTTCTAAGAATTTATTACGGTGGTTGGGGCTGGGGGGGCTTAACTATGCAGGCAGATTAGACAAGTTAGGGCTGTTACAGTGGAGAGGCGACACTTGCATGGAGATATGATAACCTTATACAAATATATTAATGGGCCATACATAAACTCTTGGTGCATTGTTCACTAATAGGCCATATCAGGGATACTGGAATCCTTTAAGATTGGAAGAAATTTTAGCTACGTACACACTATACAATCCTTTCTCCTGACCGTGATTTTCCTACTTGTTCGGACGATGAACGTCGGTGACTGGTTGCGGACGAAAAAAGCGCCCATACAATAGTTCGGCCACGACCGTTGAAACACTGATATATTGTATGTGTGTATCTAGCCTAAGTTTCATCTTCAGGTTAGGAAAGGTTTCTTTACAGTGAGAACAGTGAAACTAAAAAATATTAAGAATACTGGATAATTACATATACTGCAGTTCTGGTTGGTACGGGATACTATATAATATTGAGAATTACTGGTATTAATACATTACTGTAGTACTGATTGGTACAGGGATACTATATAATATTGAGAATTACTGGTATTAATACATATTCTGTAGTTCTGGATGGTACAGGGATACTATATAATATTGAGAATTACCGGAATTAATACATATACTGTTATTCTGGTTGATACAGGGATAATGTATAATATTGAGATTACTGGTATTAATACATATACTGTAGAGTTCTGGTTGGTACAGGGATACTATATAATATTGAGAATTACTGGTATTAATACATATACTGTAGATCTGGTTGGTACACGGATACTATATAATATTGAGAATATGGTATTAATACATATATTGTAGTTCTGGTTGGTATTAGGGATACTATATAATATGGAGAATTACTGGTATTAATACAATACTGTAGATCTGGTTGGATACAGGGATACTATATAATGAGTAATTACTGGTATTAATACATATATTACTGTAGTTCTGGTTGGTACAGGGAACTATATAATATGGAGAATTACTGGTATTATACATATACTGTGATCTGGTTGTACAGGGATACTATATAATTTGAGAATTACTGGTATTAATACATATACTGTAGTACTGGTGGTAAGGGATACAATATAAGATTGAGAATTACTGGTATTAATACATATACTGTTGTTCTGGATGGTACAGGGATACTATATAATATTAAGAATTACCGGAATTAATACATACTGTTGTTCTGGTTGATACAGGGATAATTTAAATATTGAGAATACTGGTATTAATACATATACTGTGAGTTCTGGTTGGTACAGGGATACTATATAATATTGAGAATTACGGTATTAATACATATACTGTAGTTGGTTGGTACAGGGATACTATATAATTGAGAAGTACTGGTATTAATACATACTGTAGTTCTGGTTGGTTACAGGGATACTATATAATTGGAGAATTACCGGTATTAATACATATACTGTAGGTAGGGGTAAAAATTTAGACTGATGGAAGTATGTCTTTATTTAACATCAATTACTAGGTTACTAGGTTGTATGTTGAGCTTGCTTAGGTAAATTATGATACATGCAAATTTGAACGAAACACAGAATTTGCATGCTGGGAGTGTGGCGAAGTGGGATTTTTGGCTCTGTAAATTTTAATGCAATAAATAAGTCCATCCAATTAATTGTTTATATTTTACAAGACAGTTCTAGTGTTGGAAACTGAAAGGGTGAGGGATCTATAAATTAATGCTGTGACAGACATAGACTGCAATTCACTGCATGTTATTCTACTAGGGGTTCATTCGGAGTCTGCAGATTAGGTTAATAAGGTGCCACACAAATACTATTATCAGAATGGTCCAGGCAATTAGGCTGTGAATGGGTTAAACATGGAATCCCCCTACCATGCCCTACACTTACTCGCCCCCCTTCCTGTGTGGCTGTCACCAGCTGCCCCACTTATCACCTCCCAGCTCAGACTAATGCTCCCCCTCTGAGGTTGGGAGCTCCCCACCTCCGCACCCACATTTAAAGAATTCCTTCCCCCACTGTGGCAATGATTAAAAGTGCCTAAAGAGGACCCAGAGCTTCTGTCATATCAATGAATTATATACGAATGGGTTTACCTTGAGGGCATGTCACACATGATGATGACACACTAATCACTAAACATACCAAAGGGTGCATAGGAAGTAAATATACCTAAGATGACAGGACACAGTGGCTGCATTTGTTGTCGTTGATCCCAACAATAAGATCTTTAGTGATGCAGCAGATACAATTAAATACATCAGTGCATCTCAGCCATGGGTACGATGTATTACTTTACACTATAGGTTTCTTCTGATACACATGTATACATGTAATTGTAAAGTGCTAGGAAGATGTTAGCGCTATAAAATCCCAATAATAATAATAATGCAACATTGAAAGTTAAATCTGAGACTACAAAACAAAACTAATCTTGCAGCCCTTCTCAGCTCTTTGCAGCCTAGATCTTGCAGCAAACCTTCTTTCATGAGTGCATAACTCTGGGAACTGGATTGTAGCTGATTCCTCTAATTCTTATTCCATGTTGGCAACTTAAGATGAACAGACGTGCTTAAATCTGCTCCTCTTGCAACCAGCTCAATGATGGATACATGCCCAGTTTTGACCATGTAGCGCAGCCAAAAAAACAGAACAATATGCGCAGAACTGATCGGTGACCCTTGGACAACCAATTCAATCAGTGAGTAGCCCTTGAGCACTGGGTTATAATGGCACAATGTAAATAAAATAAAGATTTGCTTAGGTTTAGGGATGTATAACCCATTCATTGATGCCAAAATAACAGTAAAGGTCTTGCCAGTCCTTGCATACTTTTAGAGAAGCACACCACACATATACTGGCCAATCTTCTACTGCTGTACTGTACTGTACCGTCGATAATAATATATGTGCTGGGATCTCAGCACACTGTCCTATATGTTGTTTACCATTGGGTCACACAGGAGGGCAATCCGTCAGAATGGGAGCTTTTAACCAGGACCTACATTGATTTTTTAATCCTTTTATAGTTTCTACAACTAAGTGCTGGATGGGGATTCTTCAGGTCAGTCAGGTCTAGAGTTGCTAGACACCCTTTCACCGCTTTACTAAATGACAAATGTAATCTCATCAGTGCAATGGCTGGTCAATTGTAAAGGGCATGTCCACCCTTCTTAAACATTTTTCATATAATATTCTCCCTGTCCCCCCATCCCCAATCACTATAGTTTTAAGTTCAGAAGTGCCCCAAATATTACTTACCTTCCCTCTTTACTCTGCCGACTGGCCAGGCCCTCTGCTTGTCTGTGATTGGCTGAGCGGCAGCGGACGAGGAGAGAGGTAGTAGTAATATTGGGGCACTTTCTGAACTTAAAACTATAGTGGTTGGGGATGGGGGGACGTGAGAATATTATATAGAAAGGTTTTTACGCAGGGGGAGGGAATCTAAATCGGGAGGGAGAGGAGGGGAAGGGAGTAAGGGCCTGCAGTGCGCATGCAAATCTCCCGGAGGGGAGACAGGAGGCAGAGTCCTATATGGACTCTGCTATACTCCTGGTGGGCGTTTTATTGGACTTGAGGGGGGGATAGCAGAAGACAGATGGAGCTCGGTAAGGTAGGTAAGGATTAAACTACACTACACAATGGGGCCAGTAGTGGGGGGGGATTATAGTTTTGGGGGTGGACATGCCCTTTAAACTACACTAGAAATGGGGCCAGTAGTGTAATTACAAATAGGACTGAGGAGCTGGTTAGCCTAGCAATGCTCAGGGAGCTGGTCTATATTGCAGCACTGTGAATGGGACTGGATGCATATAAATCTCCACCTCCATGAATAAAAAATTCTATTCTCCCTTAAATTAAGCAAATAAACAGCAGAATACAAGTAGGCAGAATTATACATATACGGTACATCTATATTAAAAATAATTAAAAACAAGAAAGGCATTTTAAAAAGTTGAATGGAATAATACACATCACAATACATAGAGGCTCTAATTGTAATAGGAGCAGCAGTGGAATATTTATTTAATCACTTAGCTATGTCACAGAGTGAATTATAAGAAAATGTTCCACTGCAGCTCCCATACTCTTCTGGTCAAGAATGTAAAACTGACAAGTCAAATGAGAATTGTGAAGTTGGGAAAAGAAAGTAAATCATGGGTCAGTTTCTTCTACTTATTAATTTTTTAAATTACAGAATTGCAATGCTACTGAAGACATAACTATTTTTAAAAGCTGTACACAGCCTTAATGACAAAAAAATTAAATATACACGACTGTCTTTTATAAGAAATAATGAACCTTCACATTATATAAGGATATTAAGTCACCCTAAATTATAATCTGTGACCTCTAACTTTTATATGGTTACGGAACTTCTCATGATGTAATATTCTCAAATTACTCTGTAAGGGTTTAATTATGCCTATATATTGCCCATACACCATGGTGCACAAAATGATAGATTCTATGGTTACATACAGAACTATATATACCAGTGATGATGAACCTTTTAGAGACCAAGTGCTCAAAACCCACTTATCTATTGCTAAGTGCCAACATCATTAACCTGAAAATTGAGGTTTAGTTTTAAAAAAACAGCTAGACCGGCGGTGTCTCTCTGACTTTCTGATAACAAACTCTGGTAAACTCTATTTGCATGCGTTCCAACAGAGAGTCTTGAGTGCCACCTCTGGAACAAGTACCATAGGTCGCCACCACTGATGTATAATGCAGATAATGCTGTATACATGAAACATAGCGACCATGTAAAAATAAACTTTATTGGAACTGTGGTATACAATAATTGAACTATCATTTATATAAAGCATACTGAATACTACTTCTCAACCCATAGCTGTATTATACTCTGGCTCTGCACTCTAACAACAGCAGGTGGAGCTTTAACATACTGTTCACTATCACTCACAAAGGCACAGGTTTACATATGGTGCATGCAACTTATCTGCAGGCAGACCTTTTCATACTGTGTGTTGCTAATTGACATAAGGCTAGCTGTATCATAGTGTGAGCTACTACAAAAGGCAAAGCTTGTAATGCTGGGATTTTTCTTATGTGAGAATGCGTTTGTGGTGCTAGCCCCCTCTTGCTTCACTATGAGTGAAACTACTTATTGATACAGCCCCCATACTTTGAATTGTGGCTCTATCCGTGCACGGACTATATATGACTGACGACTGATCTGATCTGAAGTATCATAGGGCTGACTTTACACTGTGATTTTACACTACTGTGGGATTTTGACTCTTCAAGAGGGGGTTTGTGCAATTAGATGATGATGAACATGGTTTTGCTTTAATAATTAGCTTTTAAGATTTTGATAATAAAGTTGTGACATTTTAGCCTTTATATCCTTTCTGCTGCTTTTTGTTCTTTGATAATGTGAGGAATGGAATGTGGGCAGTATGGTGGCTCATGGTAACACTGATGTCTGCTGTGCTGGGTTCAAATCCACCTTTAGCTGAGTTTGTAGGTTTGTCTCTGCATTTGTTTGGTTTTCCTGGGTTTTCCAGTTTCCAACCAATTGTTGATTATGATAGGTACTTAATGTAAGGTGTGATGTGATTGGTTAAAGTGATTGTAAAACGCTTCATAGAATGTGTGCATAATAGAAAATAAATGCAATACAATTGCAGTACTATTATATAGCATAATATCATACTGCACATTACCACTCAACAGAAAGTTTAATGTTATTGTACTATGATTACTGCCTGACAATATACACTGCTTTATTATTTGGGTGCCACTTATTGCCAACCGAACTTACATAAATCATAATTTTTACAAATCATCATTTTACTCCAGCACCAATGGACAAGGGCAGCTCAATGCAAGAGACATAGAGCAATTATTAGTCATCTAAGATACTGGATGGAAGCAGTGTAAAACACACGGGAGCAGAGGAAGCAATGTGGAGCAGTGGGAGGAGCAATGTGGAGACATGTGGAGCAGTGGGGAAGCAATGTGGAGCAATATGAAGCAGTGTTGACGCAAAGTGGAGCAGTGTGATGAAGGCAATGTGGGAAGCTGTGGAGCAATGGATGAAGCAATGTGGAGCAATATGAAGCAATGTGAGCAGTATAACCATGTGGAGAATATGAAGCATGCGGAGCAGTGTGAACAATGGGAAGCAGTGTGAAGCAACGTGGAGCAGTGAGAAGCAATGTGGAGCAATATGAAGCAATGTGGAGCAGTATGAAGCAAATGTGGAGCAGCAGTGGGAAGCAATGTGGAGCATATTAAGCAATGTGGAGCAGTATAAAGCATGTGGAGCAGTGTGAAGCAATGTGGGAAGTTGTAAAGCAATGTGGAGCAGTTTAAAGCAATGTGAAGCAGTGTGAAGCAATGTGGAGCAGTGGAAGCATGGGAAGCAGTGTGAAGCAATGGGAGCAGTGAGAAGCAAGTGTGAAACAGTTTGGAAGCAATGTGAACCATGTGTGAAGCAATGTGAACCAGTGTGAAGCAATGAGAACCAGTGTGAAGCATGTGGAGCAGTGTAAGCAATGTGGAGACAGTGGGAAGCAATGTGGAGCAATCTGAAGCAGTGTGAAACAATATGGAGCACTGTGAAGCAATGTGGAGCAATATGAAGCAATGTGGAGCAGTATGAAGCAATGTAGAGCAGTGGGAAGCAATGTGGATAAGTGTAAAGCAATGTGGAGCAGTATAAAGCAGTGTGAAGCAATGTAAAGCTGGGAAGCAATGTGAAGCAGTGTGAAGTGAAGCAATGTGAAGCAGTGTGAACAATGTGACCAGTGTGAAGCAATGTGAAGCAAGTGGAGCAATGTGAAGCAATGTGGAGCAGTGTGAAGCAATGTGGCGCAGTGTAAAGGAATTGTAAAGGAATGTGGAGCAGTGGAAGCAATGTGGAGCAGTGTGAAGCAACGTGGAACAGTATAAAGCAATGTGAAGCAGTGTGAAGCAATGTGGCGCAGTGTGAAGCAATGTGGAGCAGTGTGAAGCAATGTGGCTCAGTGTGAAGCAATGTGGCGCAGTGTAAAGGAATTGTAAAGGAATGTGGAGCAGTGGAAGCAATGTGAGCAGTGGGAAGCAATGTGGAACAGTATAAGCAGTGGAGCAGTGTGAAGCAACGTGGCACGATGTGAAGCAATGTGGAGCAGTGTGAAGCAGTGGGAGCAATTGATGCAGTGTAAAGCAATGGGAAACAGTGTAAATGACATAGAGTAAAAGGTAAAGTAGGTAGGGCTTGGTCATCACTGGGTGTTTGCTGCTAAAACGATAGATTGTATTGGTATACACTAAAATCCATGATGCCTGACGCATTTCTAATGGGCACCCATGTTCTTAAATCATAGGCACCTCTGATTAATAAGATTATGATTAACTCTGAGACAAGACTGAGCAATGGGTCTGGGGCTGCTGGCACCTGGACCAATTCACCAGTGGGTGATTTCATGCTTGCAGCAGGATTTTTTATACTGATAACTGGTTATTGATAAGGCAGACACCCAGAGGGTAGAGAGGAGGACACAAATGTGAAAGGCAATGTGAACCAGTGGGAGCAGTTGTAAAGCCGTGTGAAGCATGTGGAGCAGTGGTGAAGAGGAGCAGTGTAAAGCAATGGGAAGCAGTGTGAAAAGCAACGTGAGCAGTGGGAAGCAAGTGTGAGCAATGTGGGGCAGTATAAAGCAATGTGGAGCAGTGTGAAGCAATGTGGAGCAGTGTGAAGCAATGTGGAGCAGTGTGAAGCAATGTGGAGCAGTGTGAAGCAATGTGGAGCAGTATAAAGCAATGTGAAGCAGTGTGAAGCAATGTGGAGCAGTGTGAAACAATGGTAAGCGTGTGAAGCAATGTGAACAGTGTGTGTGTGGAAACATGTGAAGCAATGTGAAACCAGTGTGAAGCAGTGTAAAGCAATGTGGAGCAGTGTGAAGTAGTGTAAAGAATGTGGAGCGTGGGAAGCAATGTGGAGAAATATGAAGCAGTGTGAAACAATGTGGAGCATGGTGAAGCAATGGAAAGCAGTGGGAAGCAACGTGGAGCAGTGGGAAGCAATGTGGAGCAATATGAAGCAATGTGGAAGTATGAAGCAATGTGAGCAGTGGGAGCAATGTGGAGCAGTGTAAAGCAATGTGGAGCAATGTGGAGCAGTGTGAAGCAATGGGAAACGTATAAAAGCAAGTGGAGCAGTGGGAAGCAGTGGGAAGCAATGTGGAGCATATATGAAGCAATGTGGAGCATTGTGAAGCAAGTGAAGCAGTGGGAAGCATGTGGATAAGTGTTAAGCAATGTGGAGCATGTGTGAAGCAATGTGAAGCCTGTGAAGCAATGAGCAATGTGGAGCAGTGTAAAGCAATGTGGCTCACGTGAAGCAAGTGGAGCAGTGTAGGAAGTGGAGCAGTGTAAAGGAATGTGAGCAGTGTAAGGAAGTGGAACAGATAAGCAATGTGGGCAGTGTGAAGCAGTGGAGCAGTGTGAAGCAATGTGGAGCCATCTGATGCAGTGTAAAGCAATGTGAAACAGTGTAAATGAATATAGAGTAAAGGTAAAGTAGGTGGGGCTTGGTCATCAAGGGTGTTTTGCTGCTAAAACATATAGATGTGATTGGTATACACTAAAATCCATGTATGCCTGACACATTTAATGGGCACACATTTCTTAATCATAGGCACCTCTGATTATATTGATTATGATTAACTCTGAGGCAAGATTGAGCGATGGGTCTGGGGCTGCTGGCACCTGGACCAATTCACCGGTTGGGTGGTTTCCATGATTGCAGCAGGATTTTTATACTGATAACTGGTTATTGATAAGACAGACACCCAGAAGGTAGAGAGGAGGACAAATGTAAAAAGCAATGAGAACCAGTGGGAGCAGTGTGAAGCAATGGGAAGCAGTTGTGAAGCAATGTGGAGCAGTGGGAAGCAATGTGGAGCAGTGTGAAGCAATGTGGAGCAATATAAAGCAATGTGGAGCAGTGGGAACAAATGTGGTGCAATATGAAGCAATGTGGAGCATTGTTAAGCAATGTGAAGCAGTGTGTGAAGCAATGTGAATCAGTATGAAGCAATGTGAACCAGTGTGAAGCATGTGAATCAGTATGTGAAGCAATGTGAACCAGTGTGAAAGCAATGTGAAGCAGTGTGAACCAGTGTGAGGCCGTGGTGGGAAAGCAATGTGGAAGCATTGTGAAGCAAATGTGAAACCGTGTGAAGCAATGGGAAACAGTGTG
>JAACNH010004798.1:0-22710 GCA_019447015.1 Hymenochirus boettgeri | reverse complement strand
CAAATGGATTTTCGGTAACCCTCAATGGATTGTTTGGTAACCCTCGAAAGTTGTAAATTGTACGGTACCCCTCGAATATACTGTACGGTAACCTCGAATATCTGTACGGTAACCCTCGAAATATTGTACGATAACCCTCAAATGGATTGGTACGGTAACCCTCGAATGTATTGTACGGTAACCCTCGAATATACTGTACGGTAACCCTCAAATATATTGTTCGGTAACCCTCAAATGGATTGTTCGGTAACCCTCAAATGGATTGTTTGGTAACCCTCGAATATACTGTACGGTAACCCTCGAATATATTGTTCGGTAACCCTCAAATGGATTGTTCGGTAACCCTCAAATGGATTGTTCGGTAACCCTCGAATGCATTGTACGGTAACCCTCGAATGTATTGTACGGTAACCCTCGAATATATTGTTCGGTAACCCTCAAATGGATTGTTCGGTAACCCTCAAATGGATTGTTCGGTAACCCTCGAATGTATTGTACGGTAACCCTCGAATGTATTGTACGGTAACCCTCGAATGTATTGTTCGATAACCCTCGAATGTATTGTACGGTAACCCTCAAATGTATTGTTCGGTAACCCTCGAATGTATTGTTTGATAACCCTCGAATGTATTGTACGGTAACCCTCGAATGTATTGTACGGTAAACCCTCAAATGTATTGTTCGGCAACCCTCGAATGGATTGTTCGGTAACCCCTCGATGTATTGTAAGGTAAACCTCAAATGAATTGTACGGTAACCTTCGAATGTATTGTACGGTAACCCTCGAATGTATTGTACGGTAACCCTCAAATGTATTGTTCAGTAACCCTCAAATGTATTGTAAGGTAACCCTCGAATGTATTTTCGTAACCCTCGAATGTATTGTAAGGTAACCCTCGAATGTATTGTTCGATAACCCTCAAATGTATTGTACGGTAACCCTCAAATGTATTGTTCGGTAACCCTCAAATGTATTGTAAGGTAACCCTCGAATGTATTGTACGGTAACCCTCGAATGTATTGTACGGTAACCCTCGAATGTATTGTACATTAACCCTCGAATGTATTGTACGGTAACCCTCGAATGTATTGTACATTAACCCTCGAATGTATTGTTCGGTAACCCTCAAATGTATTGTTTGATAACCCTTGAATGTATTGTACGGTAACCCTCGAATGTATTGTACGGTAACCCTCCGTATGTATTGTACGGTAACCCTCAAATGTATGTTTGATAACCCTCAAATGTATTGTAACGGTAACCCTCGATGTATTGTACGGTAACCCTCTAATGTATTGTACGGTAACCCTCAAATGTATTGTTTGATAACCCTCAATGTATTGTTTGATAACCCTCGAATGTATTGTACGGTAACCCTCGAATGTATTGTACGGTAACCCTCGAATGTATTGTACGGTAACCCTCGAATGTATTGTACGGTAACCCTCAAATGTATTGTTTGATAACCCTCAAATGTATTGTACGGTAACCCTCAAATGTATTGTACGGTAACCCTCGAATGTATTGTACGGTAACCCTTGAATGTATTTACGGTAACCCTCAAATGTATTGTTTGATAACCCCTCGAATGTATTGTACGGTAACTCTCGAATGTATTGTTTGATAACCCTCGATGTATTGTATGGTAACCCTCGAATGTATTGTTTGATAACCCTCGAATGTATTGTAACGGTACCCTCAAATGTATTGTACGATAACCCTCAATGTATTGTAACGGTAACCCTCAAATGTATTGTACGGTAATCCTCGAATGTATTGTTCAGTACCACTCGAATTGGCCATATCCCTTGAATGTAGCATGCACAAACCCGACATCATGAAGAAAAGAAATGTTTAAACAAGTTGTGGTGATAGGAGAAAGTTCCCCAGACATTTCCCAGGTGCCACAGCCATTTACAGTAAGTTACCATTGTTAGTTTATTTGTCATGCATCCAAACGTTTTGAACTATTATCTGGCAATGACTTTAATGGGTTCTTTTCCGATTTTCCAAACTTTTACTGAAATTCGGCAGTTAGGAAACAAACTGAACTAAGTTTGCCCATTTCTACTTACAACCCCTATCAATACTACATGGCAGAACTGCTTGCCTATATAAATCTTACGGTTGGAAATTGTCTGTGGATTGTCTAACAGCATGGACAAATGTGTGTCCATTTCTCAAAGAGCAGCATGGTGAATGTAGCTGCCAAACATCAGCAAATCAACACAACGTTTCAGGGTAACAACCCCTTCATCAAGTCCTGATGAAGGGGTTTTTACCCCCGAAACGTTGTTTGATTTGCTGATGTTTGGCTGTTAATAAACCGTTCCACCATTTGGAGTGCAAGTCTATCTTGATATTTTCTAGTATTTTCGTTCCCTTTGAATTGGGGATATTGGACTGTTTTGCACCCGCCCGGGTTAGTGTGCATATGGACTTTTCTTTTCTATTTGAATGTAGCTGCAGCTGTGTTTAAAGCGGCTGTAATTTCTTTTATCATCTGTGCTGGCACAAAATCAAACTTTAAGCGCTCTATACCACATTACCTATATTCACCCACATTTTACAGTGTGCTCTATTTTGAAATTGTGTTCACAGGACATCTGATTTTTTGTGCACGCATAGAGGATGGACTAGAACTCAAAATCAAACCCGATTTTTTGAGTTTATACAAACTTTTGGATTTTTCAAACCCGCTGACTTTTTTCCAGTAATTATCGAACATTCGAGGATTCTTTAGCCCTCCACAACCCTAGATGCGGCATTCCTTAACCCTCGAATTCTGTGATAACCCTCGACTTAAGGGCTCTATAATACTGGAATGCGGTGTTCGCTATCCCTTGAATTTGACGATAATCCTTGACTTTAGAGCTCCATAACACTAGAATGCGGCATTCAGTAACCCTTAATTCGGCAATACCCCTCGAATGTGGCATTCGCTAACCCTCGTATTCAGCAAACCCACAAATGTGGTGTCCGCTAACACTTGAATTCGGGCTAAACCCTCGAATGCGGTGTATGCTAACCTTCAAATTCAGCGATAACTTTCGAATGTGGTGTTTGATTTCGGAAACTCTCGAAAATTCAATGCGGAAGATTTTTGGTGATATGTTAGTGTTCTTCAGACCATTTCCCATGTCCTAGAGACATTACAGTTATTAAAATTGCTATTTTAAACCGTATTTTATTCAGAACTTTTCGAACTATTTGTCCCCACTGACTTAATGGGTCCGTTTTCGAACTATGAAACTTTTACTGAAGTTCAAAAATTTTTAAAACAAACTTTAAGGAGTCAGTCCATCTCTAATAAGGAGCAATAAAAGGAGAATAGTATAGTTATGGTACGTACAATACATCAGCATGTATAGTACAGTACAATACATATAGTAAAGTACATACATATAGTAAAGTACCTACATTATAGTAATGGTACAGTACAATACAATACAGTATAGTATAAGTACATTACAATACGTATAGTAATGTCAGTACAATACAATACAGTATAGTAATAATACAGTACAATACAGTAATAGTAATGGTACAGTAAACACATACAGTATAGAGTATGGTACAGTACAATACAATACAGCATAGTATAGTACAGTACATAACAGTATTAGGTAAAAGTACAGTACAATACAGCATATTAACGTAAATACGTAGTAACAATACATTATAGTATGGTACAGTACATACATAAGTATAGTATAATACAGTACAATACATTATAGTATGTACAGTACAATACAATACAGCATAGTTAGTACAGTACAATACAGTATAGTAAAGTACAATACATTATAGTATGGTACAGTACAGTACAATACAGTATAGTATGGTACAGTACAATACATTATAGTATGGTACAGTACAGTACAATACAGTATAGTATAATACAGTACAATACAGTATAGTAAAGTACAATACATTATAGTATGGTACAGTACAATACAATACAGTATAGTATAATACAGTACAATACAGTATAGTATGGTACGTACAGTACAATACAGCATAGTATAGTAAATACAATACATGTATAGTAAAGTACAATACATTATAGTATTGTACAGTACAATACCATACAGTATGTATAAGTACATACTATAGTAATAATACAGTACCATCAGTAGTAGTACAGTACAATACGATATATGTATGTACAGTACAATACAATACAGTATAGTATAAATCAATACAATACGTAGTATAAGATACAGTACAATACAGTATAGTATAATTCAGTACAAATACAGTATAGTATGGTACAGTACATACAATACAGCATAGTATAGTACAGTAACAATACAGTATAGTAAAAGTACAATACATTATAGTATGGTACAGTACAACTACAATACAGTAAAGTATAATACAGTACAATACAGTATAGTATGGTACAGTACATCACATACAGCATAGTATAGTACAGTAACAATACAGTATAGTATAATACGTACAATACAGTATATGTATGTACAGTACAAATACAGTAATAGTAAAGTACAATACATTATAGTATGGTCAGTACAATCCAATACAGTATGTATAATAAGTACATAACAGTATAAAATACATACAGTACAATACAGTATATTAGGTACAGTACATACAGTAATAGTATGGTACAGTCAATACATACAGTATAGTATAAGTACAATACAATACAGTTATAGTAATACAGTACAATACCAGTATGTATAATACAGTACAATACAGTATAGTATGGTACAGTACAGTACAATACAGCATAGTATGTACAGTACAAATACAGTATAGTAAGTACAATACATTATAGTATGGTACGTACAATACAATACAGTATAGTATAATACAGTACAATACAGTATATAGTATGGTACAGTACAGTACATACAGCATAGTATATACGTACAATACATTAGTAAAAGTACAATACATTATAGTATGGTACAGTACAATACAATACAAGTATAGTATAATACAGTACATACAGTATAGTATGGTACAGTACAGTACAATACAGCATAGTAGTAGTACAGTACAATACAGTATAGTAAGTAACAATAATATAGTATGGTACAGTACAATAACAATACAGCATAGTATAGTACAGTACAATACAGTATAGTAAAGTACAAACATTATAGTATGGTACAGTACATACATATACAGTATAGTATAATCCATGTACATACAGTATAGTATAATACAGTGCAATACAGTATAGTATAATACAGTACAATACAGTAGTATGTGTACGTACAGTACATACAGCATAGTATAGTACATACATACAGTATAGTAAAGTACCATACATTATATATCTGGTACAGTCACAGTACAATACATATAGTATAATACAGTACAATACAGTATAGTATAATACAGTACAATACAGTATAGTATAAGTACAGGTATACATAAAAATACAGTATAGTATGGTACAGTTACAGTACCAATACAGCATAAGTATAGTAATAGTACAATACCGTATAGTAAGTACATACATTAGTATGGTACGTACAGTACAATACAGTATAGTATAATACAGACAATACGTATAGTAAGTACATACATTACTGGTATGTACAGTACAGTACAATACAAGTATAGTATAAAGTACAGTACAATACAGTATAGTAGGTACAGTACAGTACAATACAAGCTAGTATAGTCAGTACAATCAGTATAGTAAAGTACAATACATTATAATGGTACAGTACAGTACAATACAGATAGTATAAAAATAACAGTACAATACGTATAGTAAGTACAATACATTATGTATGGAGTACAGTACAATACAGTATAGTATAATACAGTACACTACAGTATAGTAGTACTACATTATCAGTATGGTACATTACATACAAATACAGTATAGTATAAATACAGTACAATACGTATAGTATGGTAAAAGTACAGTACAATACGTATAGTATAGTTAAGTACATACGTTATAAGTAAGTACAATCATTCAGTAGTATTGTACAGTACAGTACAACAGTATAGTAATAATACAGTACATACGTAAGTACGTACATACTTATAGTATGGTACAGTACAGTACAATACAGTATAGTATATACAGTACAATACAGTATAGTATGGTACAGTACAGTACAATACATATATATATACAGTACAATACAGTATAGTAAGATACAACAATACAGTAGAGTATAATACAGTAAATACATTATATATGGTACAGTACAATACAGTATAGTAAGTAACAATACATTATAGTAATGGTACAGTACAGTACAATACAGTATAGTATAGTACAGTACAATACAGTATAGTAAAGTACAATACATTATAGTATGGTACAGTACAGTACATACGTATAAGATGTACAGTACAATACATTATAGTATGGTACAGTACAGTCAATACAGTATAGTATAATACAGTAATACAGTATAGTATAATCCAGATGCATCAGTAATAGTAATAATACAGTACAATACAGTATATATGGTCACAGTACAGTACAATACAGCATAGTATAGTACAGTACAATACAGTATAGTAAAGTACAATACATTATAGTATGGTACAGTACAGTACAATACAGTATAGTATAATAACAGTAAATACAGTCAGTAACAGTACAGTACATACGCATAGTATAGTACAGTACAATACAGTATAGTATGGTACAGTACAGTACAATACAGTATATATGGTACAGTACAGTACAATACAGTATAGTATGTACAGTACCGTACAATACAGCTAAGTATAGTAACAGTACAATACAAGTATTATAGTAAACAGTACAATACAGTAGTATAGAGGGTTACCGAACAATATATTCGAGGGTTACCGTACAGTATATTCGAAGGTTACCGTACAATACATTTGAGGGTTACTGAACAATCGATTTGAGGGTTACCAAACAACACATTTGAGGGTTACCATTCAATTCATTTTAGGGTTACGGTACAATCCATTTGAGGGTTACCAAACAATACTTTCGAGGGTTGCTGAACAATACTTTCGAGGGTTACTGAACAATACATTCGAGGGTTACCGTAATCGAACGCGACATATAGAAAATACGTCCGTGAGTTCGGAAGTGTCTTGTTAAACCATGCCCATCATTTCCATCACGATTAATCTACTTACAGTATATTCTCATTTAATTGTATTTTTCTCTGAACATACAGAATTGTAACCAGATGCTGCAACAAAGAGCTGACAATCTAAGCTAATCTAAACTCAGTCCTTGTTACTGATACATAAAAACGTCTGATCCTTGTAGCTCATCTGTGAGGGTTTCCACCTCCTGTTCATTTTTTTCTAAGAAACGTTCACTATTTAATCTAATTGTTCTCAAAGGACTGATATCCTGTTTTAAGAAAATACTTCACAGGCAATATTTTTTCTTATAGGTCAGGTTTGTCACAAATATTTTGTGTCATGGTAATCTAGCTCTGTACAGAACTGAATTTAATGCAATTTCTATTGCATTGATTTCTATACAACAATTATTTTATTAAATACCAAAAGATCTACATTTTCTTTACCAGTCACATCAGCATTTGCCCTGGAGAGAGACAAGCTATAGTAGGATATATATATATAAAGAAAGAGGATTCACCTTGTTATTTTTAGATACATTGTAGGCTTACTGTGCTGTCATTTGATCTTCGCTTCAAGGCTTAGGTATTAACCCATCTGCAGATAAACGCACTGTGAATCCGTTCCTTCCTGTGTTTTGATAATATTAAGAGCTGCTCAAAAAAGCCTTCTGGTCTATTTCAGGTGTTTACATGTAATGTGTGAGAGAAGGCTCACTGGCCTTACAGTTATAATAGACAGAGAACTTATAACACACAGCAATGGCACACAGACATTTTACATTCAATTCCAACAGTCACTCATATACAGAATTGTTTGTTTCCATAGTTTGTGATGTTGGTCCATTACATAGGAACATGTATAAACAAACCCAAGAAGCTGAGACATTAAGAAGAAGCTGAGTCTTGCCTGTGTCAAGGGCAAGACCATAACGGTCTCTATTAGGGGTCCTGCAAACAGGAAGTCAGTATTTTGGTTGCATTTATTTATACACAGACACAATGCTGAATGGGCAGATTAAAGTCATTGGGATGAAAAAATACTGCTCTTTTTTCTGAAAAGCATATGCATGTATTTGCACTGAACTTTCCCTTTAAAGTATCACTGCTAAGCTATAGAAAGCAGACCCAATGTAAAAAACCGAGAGAGTATCCAAACACCCGAAATAATAGATCTCTAAAACACAGGAAGATTCAATAAAAGTTCTTATGGTTAAAAACGGTGCTAATTTTGCCCCAACCAATCAGATGTTAGCTTTCAAATGTTAAATAAGAGATTGGTTGGGGTAAAATTAGCACCATTTTAAATGATTACTTTTATTGAATCTCCCTGTTAGTACTGTGCTAATGTGTTATAATATTATTTAATTATAATGTAAATTAATATAATGACTTTACCTTATATCCTTCAGCCCATTGACGCTTTGGTTGATTTGGTTCATTTATCTATTTGAGGAACAATGTATACATTTCGTTTTAGTTGACATATTTATTTATTTACTATCTACTGTATGTGATTCAAGATCCTCTTCCTCCAGTTTTCCAATCTTCATCTCTGGAAAGTTTTGGGGTATTTGTGATTTTCCAGGTATTTCAGAGATGAGGTTTCATTCTATTCATGGTCTATTGATCTTTATGATATTAGGGGCAAGATTTATAAACCAGTTGGAATAGGTAATCACCCTCTTTCAAAGGACATTTTGGTTATATTTTAATATGCAGATTTATGGGGGAAAAACATTTCTGCATTTTAGTGTCACAATATGGCGTGTTATGATAGAGACAGGGGTGGATATGGCAAGGAATCAGGGAATTGCTGAATTCACTAACCCTATTTAAACCATCCATGGGAGTATAACATGTAGTTTAATACCTGGAACATTTGTTTTGGCTTTAATATGACCATACACCTCTATAATTACTAAACTGTATTTTGCAAAAATCATTCCCGTGTCTTTGCGCAAACAATGAATTGTACCAGTTCAAGAAGTGAACACTATGTGACACATAGAGCCTGGTGTTTTCCTGTATTTCCCAACAGAGCGGATTTAGTTATTCAAGTTTTTTTTATGTCTAATATCTGACATTAACCCCCTTTCACATAAATGCAAATAAATTGTTTTCACATTAAAGGTTGTCTTTAATTTTAAAGAATTTTCAAAAGTGATACCATAAGATACAGCAAGAGCCTACAACTTCAACACATTGTTTTTAGATTTGAGAAGAAAGCTGTCAATCTTAATGTTATAGACCTGTCACTCACACCAGAATTTCCAGGGAGAAATGTAACTTTTCTTTGGCTACTTGGCAGTTCACTTTCTACTTTTGGCGAGAGGATCAGGCAACAGAGAAAGAATGAGAGCATGCTTAAAGTAACAAAGTGCCGATGGCCAAAGAACAGAGGCAGAAAATTTTGGCTACAAATTACATGTGTCTATCAATATACTGTATATGTATACAACAGATAAAGCTAGTGTTAACTGTTAGAGGCATGTAGAGAGTTCAAAGCACACAACAGCCTGACTTCACAAGTCCTGGGGACTTAAATACTGTGCCTATCCCTTTACCAGATAAATAGTAGGAAAAAAAGCAAGGGACCTTTTTTGCTTCAACCTTTTCTGTTTTGCTGTTGGGTTTTGGAGTTTCGCTGTAGAGACTGTCAAGTTATAAACATTTTTATACCCTAAATCTACCTTAAATGTCTCAAGCCAGACTTTTTCTTTCTTAGAAAATCAGACTGCAAGATCATTTAAAACTGATGTATAAAACAATTCAGAAATTCAGTCCAAATAACATCAGTAAAAGATTCCAAAGCGAACTAAACTATTTTGGTTACTTGTTTGTCCACCAAACCAATGTGAGATTTTATTCGGTAGTTAGGAGCTTGGGAATTGGCAAGCTGAATTTTAAATGGTGGGTTGATCACAAAACCTGCATTTTCAGTATACATAATCATATTTTTCCTTTAAACTCAGTGTAACCAAACACACTCCACAAATATACAGAATGCTTTATTTTTCCTTAGGTTTTGTTGTTTTTTTTTCTTTTGTACAGTACAGCACGATACTCAACAAACAGTAACAAAATAGATCTATGAGTTTAAAAAAATGACAGTGAGCAAAATCTCGAAGGTAATACCTGTCAAGTGCTGGCAGGGGGAGTAGGAAATGTGAAGTGTATAGAATGTAGAGCCGTTCCTTATTCCAAATGGTTCATTAAGCAAAACAACTAAGGGACTAGCAGCTTTGTAAATACACGGCAAACAGTCCAAAGTGATATTAAGATTTCAATTAGACAGGCAAAGGAAACTTTGCACAAGAAGCACAAGAAACCAAGACTTAAGAATATAATGTAAACCGACATTCCTTATTTTATTCCTAACCCTGCACATTGTTTTTTCAATATTGCATCGATTTTCCAATTGGATGCAGCAAAGGTTGTAACCTAAGTCCTTGGAAGTGGGAAAACTAGGAAGACAGGGTTAGAACAAGATTAGAGTTTATCAATGTCTTGGAAACCGTGAAAAACTGCAAAATGCTTTACTGAAATTCTGCTTCTCATATACAGAAGAAGTCACGCGTTATCCTGGCTAGGCGCATTATTGGTTTCCCTCCTAGAAATGACTTTTCTTATTTACAAATACAGCAAGTAAGCAACTAATAAGAGCTTATTTCTGCTTTACAGGGAAAATATTATAGAGACAGTTACTTTTAGCCACACAGGGAACTTTCCATTTTATTAAAGGGCATGTCCACAACTAAAAATATAATCCCCCCCACGACTGGCCCCAATCTGTAGTGTAGAAAAATCCTTACCTTACATCCCAGATCCAAATGGATGCCCTGTAATCCCTCCCCAAAGTCCCAAAAACTGCCCACCAGGAGGATAGCAGAGTCCATATAGGACTCTGCCTCCTGTCTCCCCTCCGGGAGAATTTTGCCATGTGCAGAAGAGCCCTCCCCCTCCCTCCCTCTCCCTCCCAATTTGGTCTCCCTCCCCTAGCATTAAAACCCTTTCCCATAATATAGATATTGGTCCCCCAGCCCCAACCACATTACTATTAGAGCAAGAAAGTCCCCCGATCTTTACTGGGGGACCAATATCTGTATTATGGGAAAAGTTAGTTTAAAGGGTGGACATACCCTTTAATTAGATTTCTTTAAATTGGTTTCTTTGGTTTATATGTAAGGTGGAACATAGACCAAGCAGGAATCTAGCAAGCTACAAGGTTGTACAGACTGAAAGAGTAGAGGGGAGGGAAATGGACAAGCTGTGGATATTATGTTACCTACTGCAGGTAATTGTAGGCACTGTCAATCTTACACCTCCTCAAAACAACAATATTCTGCATTAATGAATCATTTGAATTCCAATATAATCTACACCATCACTGCAAATCAGCCGGTTAAATGGCAGCATTGAATAATAATAAGCTCATGCTGAACAGATTACAAAGGACTTAAAAAAATAAAGCAAAATCTGTAAACATTGACATCTTGAACATTTACCGAGACATCTTTTCCAATAAATTATTCCTCCCAGATTTACATAATTTCTGCAGATTATACAGGCAGTAAAAAGTCTATTTTACTATGGCAACAAACATTAAATGATAATGTGATGAATGTTCTAAACAGGGATATCAGGGACGATTCCTAACAGTGGAAGAGAGAATTTAGCTCCGTCCACCTCAGTCGAAATAGAACAAACCAGTAAAGAAATAAATATAATTAAAGGAGAGGCAGATGCCACAAACACATTACATATTTTCTAATGATCTTTTAACACTTTGATCTCTAACTTTGTCTGCTTTCTCTTGGTTTAGGTACTCCAAGACCTTCATAAGCATGTCCTCATCTGCAAACTGTTTGCTCTGCGTGTCATCACCCTCTCTGGGCATGGGAAGTCTTCTGTTACCTCTGTTCAGTGTCTCAAAATCCTGGGCTCCCTTTGTATTTAAATAATTCCTTAGAGCCTTCTCATACTGATTTTCGAGTTCCTGGATGTCACCTGGTGGGTACAGACCTACTAATTTTTTATTTGAATTGATATTTAACAGTTCTGGGTATTTTGCTAACATCTTAATCATGTATTCTGCCAAGTCCTCTTTCTTCTCTGATCTTGGATCATATTCCATTTGCCTCTTTTCAAAATCACTGAACCAAGGTTTGTGTCCTTTATATTTACTGTGCATAGAATAGGGTCTTGGCAAACCATTGTTTTGTTTCTGATTCAAAAGGCTGGGTTTATGCTTATCTGCCCCCATTATATTCATCATATCCATTCTTAGATCTTCAGGAATATTTGCTAATAAAGCATTGGTGGGCTGCTTAATGAATCCTTGTCTGTTTTTGACAACATCAACTTTATCTACAGTGGTTTCTGAAACCTCATCAAGATCTTCAGGTACTTCAATGTCTTTATCAGGCTCCAGCCTTCCTGCAAACTTCCTTCCATCCTCATCCTGCAGCATGTCTATAAGGTCTTCAGGGGGTATTTGCAGATTTCTAGAAATGTCTATCAACTGGTAAATAGATTCAGGGTCAAGTTCTTTTCCTGAATATTTTGGCGATCTTTTTTCTGTGTTCTGTTTTTCTTTTTCCATCCTGTTCATCAATATCTTTAAATAATATTCCATCAGATTTGAAAGGTTCCCAGAGTCTAATTCTTTGTTATTTTTCTCAGAGTCTTCATCTTGTAACCCCAACAGTGCTGATCTCTTCATTTCATCTTCCATGTCATCTGTCTTCTCTACCTCTTCTTTACTTTCTTTTAATTCCTCTTGTGTTTGACTTTCAATCTTCTCCTCTATAGGACTCCAGTCTTCCCCACCAGCTACATCTTCATATGCAATATTGTTGGCTTTATACATGTCATCTTCATCGTCCTTATAGAGCTTCTGATCTTCCTCTAATCTATCTCTTTTATGATTGCCTTGCCCTTTTAATTTCCCTAGTTCTTGAAAGACCGACTGTAATGTAGCTAAGTTTTGAGGTGTGTACTGACCTTCCACAATCTCATTGGTGCGCTTTAATGGACTGTCTCTAGTATATTCCTCATAGTATCTACCAGGAAAGTTGACACTTTTAGGTCTTTTCTCTGACCACTTATTTGACTCATAATCTTCAGCCAAATCAGCAGGAATGTCCTTTTCTATATTTCCACTAAACGATTTATTTTTATCTTTGGGTGTCATTTTTGATTCTTTTTCTGCCTGCATCAGAGCTTCCAGCATGACCCTCATCCACTCAGATTCATCATCAATGGTTGGGTTTTTGGGGCTTTCTGACAAGAGTGCTGGAGCATTGGTGTCCTTCTGTTCTGATTGAAATGGTGCCCCTGGATAGGAAGCATAGTAGTCTGGAATACTTTCTGTTCTGCTAGCTTGTTTCCTGAGGTTTTCAATATATTCCAAAGCTTTCAGCATTTCTGGGCCAGGGAGCTGCTGGGTACTTTTCATTCTGTACTCTTGTTCTTGCTGTGGCACTTGGTAGTATTGAAATGATGCAGCATCAGAGAAGGATGTAAGGAGAAGAAAAAACAACAAAAACAGGCCTTTCTTAAGGACACAGCTTCTTGGAGATGCCATTTTATAATCTCCTGTAAAACAAAGTATTTCAATGAGTAGGTTTCAACAAAATAAAACATTAATTCCGTATTATCACTTAAAACAATACCAGTCTGTCTAGAAAATCCCAACATATATACAAACAAAGACGACAGCAGCATATGTAAACAGACATTTTTTTCCTTGATATGAAGTGTTTATCTGTGCTCATATGTTCACATTTTCCTCCTGTGTCAGCAGTCTACTTATAGCGATGCTGCTAATGTATTTATAGTCTTTAGGTTGCTCTAAATAACTTGCTGCAAATCGTGCTCTCAGGACTAAAAATAACTAATGAATTACACATGAATCTTCAACTGGCTCTTGCCCAACACAGCTCTTAAGTCTACTTTGATTCATTCATTTTTTTCCCCAGAGCCACCCACTAAGTTAAAGATCATTCCGTCATCGAAGCACTTGATATGCTGAAAGCAAATCACAAGCTGAATATATATTAGGTGCTGGCAATGAGAGTGATAAATTATTGCAACAAATGGAAACCTTGGCAGCTTACCACAGCAGAACTTTGATCAACAAACTATGAATATGAGGATACATCCTGAATAGATTACATCAATGGTGACAGTTCATCTTGATATTAATATAGGGGAGGGAATTAGAGATATGTTAAATTAAGTAATAAAATATTCATTGTTATTAATAATACATCTAGCCTCGAAATTAATCTGCTTTCTGTTTGTCATGGTCTCAGACTTTAGCAACCAAACCAATGATGTTTAAGTACAAAGTTGATTACATTAATTTGGTCTACAAATATTGACAACTTAATATAATGTTAATGAATATTGCTCCATATAACCTCTTTTACCTATTATAATTTGCTGCTGTAAGCAGGATCAGTTCTTGCCAATTTGGTACCCTCAGCAAGCCTCCCCTGGTGCCCCCTTTCCAACTGAAACTCCAACCCAACCAACTCTTGCATTAAAGAAAATTCCACCCTCATAAGAACATCTTTTAGAATGAATGGCCTCTTTAAAATATGTTGATATATCATAATTTGTCCTATGAAATTATTACTGTATGCCTGCTATGCTTTTGGATGCATCATGGAAACTGAGCAATTTAGAAACCTGTACTGAGCCTGGGCATGCTCAAAAGAGGCAGACAAGGGATTAACATTCAGTCATTGGCTGTGATGTCAACTGTCTAATCCACAACTGACAGTTGCTAACTGGAAGAACCAGGAAGCAGAAACAGGGGCAACAGGACATTGTGCAGGATTTCAGGTTAGACTTGAATATATCAGATTTCAAACTATTACCGTTTAGGGTTTTGGGGGGTGATTTACCTGTATGTAAGTTTTCATTTTAGGGCTGGACTTGCCCTTTAAGCTGGTTACACCACAGATCTTTAAAAGATGACAGAATCTGCAAGACTTCAACTGCCTTTTTCTAAAGATTCCCCTACACACGGTCTCGAGCGGCCTCCCTATTTAAAGTAAAGGGAGAACCCTCAGGGCTGCATATTTCTCTCAGCTGTGGTCGACTCCCTCTACCCGCAAGGCTGACGGTTAATGTTCGTTGGCCTAGCCAGCAATCGGAAATTCACTACACGCACTAACAATAAAGGGACAATATAGTATCATCCCTTTATCACTAGTGTGTGTACACACTTTAAGTCTTTGCATGGTTTAGAAAACTTACCCAATATGATTATACTGTATGCAAACAGGGAGATTAGTAACAGCTTGTTTCTCTATGGCTGATAAGGATCCTTGTGTTTTAAAAGACAAAATAAATGGCGCCCTCCACCCTCTTCGTGCCCTAGCAGTTTGCCTATGGCACTTATGCCTAGAAATTTCCCTGCCTGTTAGGGCAGATAGCTATGAAGGGACAGAAAAAGATTCTAGAGGAATGTATTGCTCAGAAAAGACTGAAGAAGAAGTAGGCAGGTTTCTGCAGTATACAGGAGATATATAAGCTTATTTAATAAGAGATGCAAACATTTCCCTGTGTTGTTAACAGCAACCAATCAGGTGACACCTTTTATTGATCTACTGCAGTTACAAAACATTTGAAAACATCTGATTGATTGCTGCAATTTATTACCACAGGCACAATTTGTCAAGCCCCAAAGTGTATATGTATTTTAGACTGTGAGTAAAAAGAAAATCAAAGAAGCAAGTGAATAGGAAACATTAGTGAAAATGTATAAAACTGTAAATAACATAAGTAGGGAGACGAGAAAGAGAGAATTTGGAAGACTCAAAAAGGAAAACAGAAAGAAAGGGTAGACGAGAGGTGCGTTAGAACTGAATGAAAAATATTGTTATTTTACATGGCAATCATTAAAGGGCATGTCCACCCCCAAAACTATAATCTTGCCCACTACTGGCCCCACTGTGTAGTGAATAATCCTTGCCTTACATCCCAGCTTCAAATGGTTCTCCTGGAACCCCCCCAAAGTCTGAAAAACTGACTACCAGGAGCCTAGCAGAGTCCATATAGGACTCTGCCTCCTGTCTCTCCTCCGGGAGAATTTTGTCCTGCGCAGTTCAGCCCTCCCCCTCCCTCTCCCTCCCGTTTTGCAATCCCTCACCCGAGCGTAATTTTCCATATAGTAGCTTTCCTTCCCCCAGCCCCAACCGCTATAACAGATTTTACAGGAACTCCCCCAAATTTGACTTACCTTACCTCTCTCCCCCGGCGTTCTCCACTGCCGGCAGCCGCGTCCATGATTGGCTGCCTCTCAGCCAATCACAGATGCAGCTGCCAGTCCTGTCCCCTGCTTGCAGTTCCATGCAAGCAGAGGGCTGGTACAGTATGCCGCAGGAAAGAGGGAAGGTAGGTAAAGATCGGGGGAGTTCCTGTAAAATCTTTTATGGCGGTTGGGGCTGGGGAAGGAAACCTACTATTGGGCAAAAGTCCAAAAATGGGGTGGACATGCCCTTTAATATACACGACTGTTGTTTTACACGGCGGTCACTATTTTATAAGGTGGTTTTTATTTTACACGGCTTTGTAAATAATGGTGTACTTTGTGCCTTTGCTCTTTGACATATGTACTGCTGGTTTGTTTTAAATGTAAATGCCATATGTAAAATAAACCAACAGTACATATGTCAAATAATAAAGCACCTTAGTGAAAAGTTTATAATAATAAAGTTTTATAAATGCCGTCCTAAGCACCTTATTAAATATATTTTACTCTTGTTTATAGATGTATACTAAAAAGTACACAAGGGGCTCCACAGGCCAAGTGCTTTTATGCAGATCCATGAAATGGCAAGATGACTATAATACACGTTTCAGTAAGTCATGTGACACTGATGACATAGATAATCACTGATTATATGAATGACACTCCTAAATACAGTTTATTGTACAAGAATATAATTTACTATATATTTATTGCCTACTACGTAGGCAACAAATGCATTAACTGTTTAAGAGGCTGTTGAAACAGAAAAAAAACAAATTGAAAATAGGATGACACGACTCGAAGTTTGGCACTCATTAAAGCCTGCAATGCAATTGTCCAATATTACACAAATTCCATAAGATCCAATGAGATTTGCATAGTATCAGCAAGGTGTAGGGTCCGAAAACAACACACCGTGATGTCAATTAATTTTTGCTGTTATAGTGGTTGGTCAAGAACAATGGAAATTTTCCATAGGGTGGTATCGGGACCCTTTACTTTAAGAAGAGGGATATGATACAATTGGCTTGTGTATGGGCACACAGCCAGCTGGTCTCCATGCAGAAAAGGGGAGGTCAGTCAGGTCATGTGTGTGGTTACAACCCTATATTGCTGACAGATACAATTTACATGTGATGGTAATGTGTGTGGCCACCTTAAGTCTTAATTCATAGAAGAAAAGCAATGAAATGAACAGTAGGTGCTCTGTGATTTAAAAAAAAAAAAAAGTAAAACACTTAAAAGGTTATATCAACCCCCAAACCCAGAGATCATTATAGTAAAAATGGCCATACACAAGGAATGAATGTCGGCAAGGTGTGGGGGACGAAAATGGACAACAACAATGCAGATGAACTACCACTGCAAATTCATCAGCTCCTTTCACTTTAAGTAGAGAGAGACAATACAATCAGCCCAGTGTATGGGGACATGGAGGTATGAGGGATTGGTCAGGGACATGTATGCATTTGCCACCACATATGTATGGCCAGCTAAAGACTGTGAAGGCTTTCAGTCATTCAGTTTATTGTATTTCTAAAGGACCATAATATTGAGAATTACAGGTATTTACATATATTGGATGATCCAGGAATCCTTTCCGATTACCATTTTGAGTCAGTAAGGGATTTTCCCCATTTTCAGCTGTATTTAACAATAAAGGGACAATCTCATCGGATCTGATGGAATCGCCCCTTTCTTGGCAAAGTGTGTACCGTGTAAACAATTGTTCCCTCAGCCGCAGTTGTAGAAAATGTGTTCAGTCACAAACATTCTCCTTATACTTTATATAGGGAGAACGCTCAGGCCTCTGGACACATCTCAGGAGACACAGCTTTGAAAAATGACAGACAGAAATGTTACAGATCCTGTCTGTCATCTTTTAAAGATTGGTACTGTGGGTTCCCAATTTAAGGTAAGGTTAATGAGTAGGCTATAAAGATGTCTTCAATTACTAAATAAGTTTAGTTGAACTTTATACATGACCAGTATGTCTGGACATGGGTTACACAGATAACAGACCTTTCAGGTTTTTCTTTAAATTATTTTTAATCTTCTCTCTAGATTTATGCAGTACAATACATTTTGAAGAATACTATTAGAAGACTGAAATGCCTTGAAGGATATGCTATCAGCAATATAATGGGTCCACGTGAAACTTATCATGCTCATCAAATTAAATAATTGGGGACGATCAGTGAGCAATGAAGTAATGGTGCCATCTGGAACAGATATAAGTATATTGAAAACCATCCTTCTTCCACCACAGGAGATAAATAAATCAAGTAAATTAAAAGCACATACTCTGCTTCTATTAGACCCTTATCGAGGACAGTGAAATGTAGGGCATACGTCTTATTAAATATTACATTTATTTGGTCATATTAATTCTTCTGTGTGACTGTTACATTTTTTTTTTAACCTGGCAAAATTAACTATTATTATATTATACTATCAATAACAAATCTATTCTACTAGAAATCCCCTTCAGTGATTCAAACTACAGCCAATGTACTTGTATAAAACAGAGCCTGTTGCTTTCCAAGTAGAGAGGACTGCGCAGTAGTTATTTAAAGATGGCTCCAAGGATCAGTCCTATAGTCACTCCTGCCATGGAAACAAGAGCTTGTTATCTGCAAAACTGTCTGATTTAAGTTGCTATTCACAACCCACTTGTTTTCTCATTAAGGATAAACTGCAATAGCCTGGGCTGTTAAATTACTTTAAACAATCGGGACTAAATGGCATTACTAGTCTGGTATTTCATAAGGAAATGCAATGCATTGATCTTAATCATTTCTACTGTTGTGGTAAGAAATGGAAGTTTTACTTATTATGCATGTTAGATATAATGAGCTTCTAGTAATACTTGCATGTGGCTTATTAAAGGCCCTGGATGAATAAACAAACAAATAACCATATAGACTGTGAAACTGAAAGCCCTCCTACTGTTCCTTATTATCACTTCCCATTCCCCAACCGTCATCAGCTTCTATTGATTGACTGAGAATTATAGTTTAACAAGAACTGGAGGGTAGGTAGGTAAACATCCTAGTATATGAGAAGGTGCACACAGCAATGGTAAAGCAAAACATTGTTTATCTCAAGCTGATCTAGCTACCTGGTGGCTTTTATAGCATAGCAACAGGCAACCCCAAACTGAGCTCACTACTGGAGAAATTATAGCCCATGCAGTGTGTTATAGTTTAGTCTGCATTATAACACCATTGAGGTTTTTTGGAAAATAAATTAAGAATATATACACAGTATCAGATCCTGACATTATATTTTGTATGAGCTGACTGTAGTTCCTATGATGTGTGTGTGAAGTGACTGTACATTTCAAATAAGAATATAAGATAGAATAGATGTACAATGGACACCCATTAGGAAGATTCAGAGATTAGATTCCAGAACCACTCCCATCCCTAGTTACTTGTTAGTTAAAATAAATTGTATTACAGGGGAAATAAAAAAAACAACTCAACAATTCCATCATATCGTTCTTTCTTATTTTTAATTGCTGATCTACATTTAACAGTAAAATAGAACCCCCTACTAGAGTAATGATGGTCAATGGAAATGATAAAGGTCTTACATATGAGAACATAATACATACCATGATCTCATGAGAATGCTGTATATATAGAATTAAACTTTCTCTTTCTAAAGTCCCCAGACTGAAAACCCTTTGCCAGCCCTTTACCCCACTGTGCATGCCCAATCATACAAGATCAATGCCCTACCTGTAAGCTTTAGACAGAGGAATGAAGGTTTAGCATTGCTCCCATCACAGAACTGACAGAACTGTTTCAGCACCAGGGACAGCTCCCTTTGCTTAATAGAGCATGTCACGTGGCATACACGTCATTCAGATGAAGAGCAGAAAGAAAAAAGAACCTTGGGGTGTGAACTAACGGAGCCTAGTTAACTGTTTCAGTGCTGGCAGCAAGTGTAGCGTACTATGTATCTGTGCAGCTAGTAACAAGACACCAGAGTATGTAAAGCAATCATATGGAGCTTATTTGCAAGCAAAGCTGTGCAGTAGAAGCCCTGGATAGGAAAGGGCAGGATATGTGTTTCTATTCCATATACTAAATGAACCAATAACTATAATTGAATTAAGCTCCAAACCCTTTCTTTATTTTCTTGCCAATCATGTTCTGGAGGCAGAAAAAGTGGGATTTATACAGGTTTGCATGGTCACATTTGACTAAGCATAATGGGATTTGGTGGCAGTTTACATTTTTTTTTTTAAGTCTTAATGAGCCTTGGTACTCGTTCACCCTTAGGTGGAAACCAGTTTTCAGAAAGCACGTGTTCCCATAAATGGGGAATGTATAATATTGTTTCCACTATGGTTACGTTTATATTAGGGGCCATATGAAATGCAAACACACAGGGAAAAGTACAGTCATTTATGTATATTCCTATCTTTAGAATAGAAACACATGGATTTTTGTAAATGAAAGCATGCAGGTATGTATGCCATCAAACACGATACAATCATAGAACAATACTGGTATAATACATTAGTTAACACTGTATGGCCTCACTAAGCCCTGAGGGAAGATGATAGGAAGAAAAAACATGCTGGGTAATGTGGGCACCTGTAATTTAAACTACAGAGTATTTAGATCTGCCATTGCCCTAGTGGTAGCACCTTTAAGCAGGCACAGACAGAGCAACATTTAAAGTAACATTTAAAACATACTTTTGAAAAAATGTTTTTGATCATTAAAGGACATGTCCACCTGTGGGAGAATATCATAAGTTTTAAAAGTTTTAGTTTATATTATGCATACCTAGTTACTCTACATATTCTCCTCCATTTTGAAATTATACCCTATTCCCTGATGTTGACATTAGTGAGCTGAAATTTCAGGTTCTGTAATGGTTCTTCTTTTTCCCAGAATGCACACTACCTTGGAATGTTGATAACAGTAATTTCTACTGATTGGCTGTTGGATGGGTCAAACCTGCTCAAATCTCTACTGAGCAACTAAATCAACCCAGGATCTGGGTCAAGGGCAAGATCATAACGGTCTCTATTAGGGGTCCTGCAAACAGAAAGTCAGTATCATAATATCATAGTAATTGAGGTTGAATAAAGACTAACATACATTTAGTCCAAACTTTATACCGGCCTCTTTAACCCACCTAAAAAAAGGGGGGGAGGAAATTCCATCCTGACAAATGGAAATCGGAAAGTATCCTTGGATCAACCAGAACTACAGTATATGCATAGTATCACATGCGGAATGGGCAGGTTAAGGTAATTGGGATGGAAAAATACTGCTCCTTTTTTTCTAAATGTATATGTTTTTGCACTGAACTTCCCCTTTAAAACAAATAACTGGTGACTTGTCAGTTATCTGCCTACAACCCCAACTGCTCTTTTTACCAGTTTATTACATGCAGATATTTAATGACAAGTTCTGTTCTGGCAAAAGTATCTGCCTCCTCTGTCTGCTCTAAGAGGTTTTTATAGGCTTGAAAATGTGCAGAGGAGGCAAAAGGTGAAACAGCAGTCAATCATTGGTTGTGATATCAGCAATCACAGCCTTGATTGACTGCATGGAGGGAAGACCCAGCGTATCTGGTAAGTTATGCAGGTAATAAAGTGTAAAATATCTTGGTTATCAGTTGGGGTTAGGGGCAGATAACTGACAATTGAGACAAACTGAGGGTCGCACTCCAAGAATCATTCAATGCTTTAATACATGATCAACATCAAACACACAATGTTTTGGGGGGTAATAGGTGCCCCTTATGCACCTGAGGAAGGGGCACCGGCTACCCAGAAACGTAGTGTGTTTGATGTTGGGTCATGTATTAAAGCATTGAATGATTCTTGGAGTGCGACCCTCAGTTTGTCTCTTTTGTATACTACTGTCCATTGAGGGTTGGATATTATTGATGAGCACCCATGTGTTGGACAAGAGTGCATTAGAACTTTTAACTTAACAGACAATTTACCATTTTTTTGTTTTATGGGTGAACATGCCCTTTAATCGTCCAATTAAAAAACATATTTTGCCCAGTCTAATATTCAGGGAAATGTTAGAGTTTCCTTTTGCACTCCTCATTTTACAATAAGCTGTTTCACATACGGTAATAATAATTCAAATAATGAATTAGAGTAGAGTTGCACTCCAATAAATTTTAGGTATGTTTGTGAAGCACACATCAGAACACATGTTTGGGGGGAGGGAATTACCACCTTACTCAAACAAACCCCCAGTCCTACACCCAAATAGTTGTGTTTTGATGTGTGGTTCACAATAAAGTACACTTAAAAGTCCCTTGCAGTGTGACGGTTTACTTGTATCACTGCCATCGCTATCATCCTATATCATTACCCC
>JAACNH010004797.1:0-22714 GCA_019447015.1 Hymenochirus boettgeri | reverse complement strand
CCCACAAAAAATTTTACGAGACAAACACTGGTTTTGTATTTTTTGTTTCTCAAATTAAAATATATATATCTTCATATGATATTATTTTGAAGGGTCACTAATCCACCCCAAATCTAATCTTTTATCCCAAATTATCTATTATTCACTGGGAGACAGAAGGACCTGCTCCTATTTCCTTCTCCTCAGCTACCCACAAGGTTTGCGATGCAGCACCTATATTTTACATAGGCATGGTGGAGACCAAATTGGGGGATAAGGAAGGGGGCCAGAGGAGAGAGCGTGCAGTCTTCACAGCATGAATATTTAATACAGATATTCTAAGGTAAACTGGAATCCTTTTATTACTAAAGAAAGCAGGTCCCGGGCCACTTTCATTACCCTTTAGGCTGAGGCCACACGGTACCACAATCGTGCGTGCATGGAAGCTTGCGCATGGGCGTGCACTTGTGATCACCCAGTAATTCACAATCGGAGCAAATGCTATTGTGCATAAAAATGCAGAAGCAGCGTTTCCCTAGCGCACTAGTGTGAACTGGTCACACAGTGTGTGATTTTAAAGCGCGATCGGATCACAATCACAATCGGATCACGCTTAAAAGCACTTCAGTGTGGCCTAATCCTATTTAAACCTTGTAATCCATTCATGATTTCCTCCATATCCAGCTATTTGTTTCATGTTGTAATGTCATATAGTGAATATCTGAGAGAGAGACTAACATTAACAATCCTCTAATTATTCTCTAGAACACAGTGATGGTTATTAAGGGAAATTTGATTGCTTTGTTCTTTCTTGTTCTTAATGACTTCAAAATACTTTTTTGTTACAACAATTAGTCTACACACTCTTTGTGACACTATTGCAATGTTTCAATACCACGCACAATTATCAGATCATTTCTGTTAAAGATACTGTCAGCGTGGGTGGTTAATTGCAATTTCATCTCCTGGGTAAATTGTCTTGTTCCTGCAGCGCCATATACCTCCAATATTAGTTCTGATAATTGGGATTAATTAACCAGTGCTTATAGTAAATTAAGCTAGCACTGACAACTCAGCCTTTTCCCTCAATATAGTATTTCTGATATATGTAACTGGTAGTAAATCATTATTTATGACAATGAGCAATTGTTAATTAAAGTGTAAAAGGCACTTGTGTAAACTCACAACCTCTACTTCTGTTCATTTTAAGTCTCGGTACCTTGATAAGTATAGACAAAGCAAAAATGAAAGAAAATGTTTTATTTATTTATTTTGTATTCCAAAAATACAACCATTACTTCTTATAGAAGTGTACTTTAAGTACATAACAAATTACTATTTTTTTTTTTTAGGTTTTAGGCTTCTCTGTCTCTTTTTCTGGCCTTGTATCTATGACTATGACTACATTAAAATGATTATTTCAGTGATTGTGTTTACTATGGGTTACTATGGCCACAAATAGTGACTTCTATGATGTTTTGTACGGGCTTGATTGATGATTTAGCCACTTAAATCCTTAATACACTGTCCCAATGAAGGCTCAGAGAAGGAAATGCATTGAATCAAGATATAACTTAATAAGAAAGCATTTACTTTGATACGATTAATTCAATGTCATTTTGTGATATGCTTACCATTTTGTTTGCCTGTATCTATACGTTTTCTGACACCCATATTTGTAATTAATACTTTATATTATGTTTAATACGGACACCTGCTTTTCTCCTAAAAGCTACATAATTATGAGCAGAATATAAATGCTGCTTAATGATATCCAGTCTGAAATAGGATAGAGCATGAAATGTATTAAATAAATGAAATAGAACTGTGCGAAGTGGGATTAAAGTCATGCTAACCCATTCAATACCAGTTTAATGTGACTTTAACCCCGAACTTTCTGCAGCTGCACAGGTATCCCAATAGACTCCCCCCACAGCCACCAGAAGATGTCAATAGCGCGGCTTCTTGGTTTCTAATACGAGACTGGTTAAGGACAGCTAATAGCTGGAGTTAAATAGTCACAGGGGTTAATGGCTTTCAGGATTTACCCAAAGCCACTATTGAATCTCCAATAGAGAGACACCCCAGAGCAGCTCCGTCTTAGGGTTAATCTTCCTGATTCTTTTCTACAAAGGGGCAAAACAAATGTATTGTGGTCAGTAACTTACCTCAACCAATCAGTGATTTGTTTTCATCACTTAAACTGTACAGAACCTTTTGAATAAAGCCATACGGATTGGTAAAGCCAGCATTTCTGCAAATAATTAGACCCATGGATACCTTTCTATATTCATATAATGACATTTGTCTAAGGGTGAACTCTTGTGTCTTCTTGACAAAAAATCTTTATTGTAATGTTGTGTCACGTTTCTAATCCTGCTATGCCTCATTCTGAGGCACGAGACCTTAAAGGACAACTCCACCCTCATAAGAACATCTTTAGAAAGAATGGCCTTTTTAAAATATGTTGATATATCATAGTTTGTCCTATGAATTCATTACTGTATGCCTGCTATGCTTCTGGAATGCCTCATGAAACCTGTACTGAGCCTGGGCATGCTCAGAAGAGGCAGATAGGGGATTAACATTCAGTCATTGGCTTGTGATGTCAACTGTCAAACCATAACTGACAGTCACAGGACATTGTGCAGCATATACTTACATATTTCAGATTTAAAACTATTCGATTTAGGGTTTTGGGGGGTGTTTTTACCTGTATGTAGTTTTTCATTTTGGGACTGGACTTGCCCTTTAAATAGAACAAACCGAAAATTGCTGATTTGGATTTTGTGATGATTTACAAACTGATATTTTCCTCTCACAGTCAATTCAAACATTACACTTATTCACGCGTTACCTGCATAGGGGATGACCAAATAATCAGTGGGACTTTCAAATCATCCGTTTCTTGCATATTTAACAATTTTTAAAGTGACTACAAACCCAGAAAAGCTAGAAAAAAAACCTTAGAACAACTGACTAGTAGTTACATGATTCCACCAAACTTCAGTTTGCTGTGTCTACCAATCAGAAGTCTTTAGATTGCTAATTTTTGTTTTATTTATCCTGAGCCTTTCTGGCAGAATAGAGCCCTACATAGGAAAACCAGGAAATGCACAGCTCATTATGAAGAACACTGCTGATTGGAGGAGTCAATTGCACGTGTATATAATACTGGCTTCCTCCATTCCAGTGCCAGAAAGCACATAACAGTTTGAAATGTCTCCAACACTGCAAAAAAAGAAAAAAAATGAAAGTATATTGTGAAAGTCCTCAGGACAACACTAAACTCATGTTTAGCCTTTCATTTCCTTTAAAGATTAGAGATATTCTGGCACCAACTATGGTTTGTGCAAAGGATACCTTCCTGGACCCATGTCATATGACTTCTTTGCTGAATTGACAGGGATAAAACTTACTTGAAACCTGCCAACACAGCCACATGTTATAATTCAAGTAGTTCACAGTCAGTAGTACAGATATAATGTTTCTGAGAAAAATGTAAAGCCCTCAATGTTCTTTTTAAAATCCATGAAAGAAATACAATGTTACTTTGGGGGCAATATCCCAAGCTCACATACAGTGCCTTATTTTTAAATCGGGCATCCAAAATAACTTTTTGGGAACTTGTTAAGGATCACTATTCAGGTATCATTGTTTAGGAAGAATAGTGTTATTTATAAACTGGAAACATGATATAACTCTGCTTTATTAATATGCCCCACAGTCTGCAGCAAACAAGGCCAGACAGGATCTAGAGCAAGGGGGAGGGGACCTACCTTCAATAACTAAAAAAACATTTAAAAACACAGTCTACGCACAAGGCCACTAAAACCTATCATGAGGGGGCTTGAGTTTGAGGGCACAGGGCAACTTCCCCCAACCAAGCACCCTGCAAGAAAGACTTAAACTAGAAAATGAATTAAATGTGAATGGATTTAACATTACATTTTTTGTCGACTCAAGGAAGTTTAAAAATATTTTTTTCTCCTTCTGGTGCAAATTGGTGTTTTTTTTTGCTTTTACCTACCTCACTACCTGTTATAGGTTGTGTAACTGGTTAAACTAGGTGGATATTTCTTCATTATTTTATATGAGTGTAGTAAATGTACGTTAATATTTTATATATGTAAATTCTGTGTGCCCTAAGGTGTACCCCACTCAGGCCTGATCCCAAATACTCCAGTACTAGCAGTTAAAAACATGTTAATACATAGTGTAGATTAATTATGAAGGAATTTTATTTGGAACAACATTATTTATTAGTCTATGTATGACATTATTGTACAATTGGCCTTTAATGTTATTTGGAGTTATTTGGGAGCATTTGGGAAATAGCCTGGTAGGGCTAGTCTTTTTTTTCCTCTCCAAGTTCTAAAGGTGGTCATACACATGCGGTTTTCTCCACAATGTGCCGACAGATCACATTGGTATCTGTCGGCACTTTGCGATGCTAACCGCACATGTGGATCCGACTGTATGCGGTCTGGGGATCGCTCACCATGCAGCCATACACGGGCTAATGGTATTGGCTCTCTTTACTTTAAAGTAAAGGGAATCAATACCGTTAGATGAAAATTTTACGTCTTTCCTCTCTGACTGTAATGCCGGCGAACGTCAATTGGTTTTGGTCCGTTACACACTGCGCATATGAAGCAATCACGTCAGTCCACACTGGATTTACCTAATCGCTAATGTCTATGGCCACATTTAGTGTTGTATTAGAAATGTGGTACAGGGACCCCAAATAAACTTTCACCCATTTCATGAAAAAATTGAAAGTTCTTTCTATCTTGGACATGAATGAATAAAGCACACAGATTTTATAACAACTTTAGTTATTTCCCCTTTAATGCCTTCTAGACCACTATAGTAACAGTTTTAAGGCCTGTAACTATCTTCCAGACTGAAAGACTGCCAACCAATAAACTGATTCATTCTGGGTGGAAGAAAAAGTGGCAAAGCCGACATATTGCAAACCGATTATGCAGCCCATTGAACACCACAAGACCAGTCGAGTTTAACCGAGATCTGTTAGTCATGGCCCAACTGCCGCCGCCTACAGGTAAAAAAATCTCTGTGTTTACTGACCTGACACAACCTAACATACAGGGAGATTACTAAGAGCTGCAATCAATCTGGTTGATCTCCCTCCCTGGCGTTAAAATGTCACTGAAATAAGCTCCAAAGCCAGTATTAAATAGCTTGTGGTGGCTGCGCAAGTGAGGTGTTAAAGTCCCACTAACCCTTATTGAATTGGTTAGCGCAATTTACCCCATACTTTCCTGTTTAACTTACACAAAAGTAGGCTGATGATTCCCTGGCGAAGTCGGATTAGTCATCCAAACATTGTTAAGTTTAATTTCTACAAGCCAGGATATCATTTCAAACAAATTCAAAATTGCATTTAAAAAAAAGAAAACTTTTACTTTTATTTAATCCACAATGGCATCCAGAGGCTTTACTTGGATTAAGTAGTTAATTGGTTAGTTGTGGAAAATAAAAACAATTACGCTAGGAAAAATATTTGGAATCATTTCTAACACTAAATCCTAAATAGAGTAAAATGATGTGATAATAGTGAATGTTTAACACAAAAAAAGCCTCCTATTTCAATTCACATTTTAAACATGGTAATACCCCCCCACACACACCCCCGTCCGCTCATTAACTCATAGTAATTACCTCATCGTCATTATTTTGCCTTTGGAATATTTTGTTAAGCTTGGGTTACAGCTATCAGCTATTCACATACTAGCAGTCCATGCAGTCATGGCTTCCTATCCATAAATCACGGACTTCATAAACAACGCTATGATCTTATTTCCAGTGGGAGAGAAATTAAAAAGGACCAGGATTTAAAAGGATTTGCACATATACAGTTTCAGTTAAGTTACCCAGGACGACTTAGCAGACTTCTCTGTCAGTCTTTAAAGAATTCGCCACCCAGCCTTTTACCATTGAAGCGCAGTACAGAGATTTCAAATGATACTTAAACACAGTGAAAAGTCCAATTTACATTCTTTTAAACAGTTTACAGCATTTGATTTAATGACCTTAGGATTTGCCAGTGTATTGTGATTCATATTTATCGAGATCTGTTTCAGTTTTGCTCAGAGACATTCTCCTCGAGTGCTAATGGGAGATCATTTTTTTTTTTTTTGCTTAACGATTGATCAAACCCAAGATAAACATACTAGTGTAAATTATTTTTTTCACACAGGCTCAAAGTTACTAAACTAAAGCAACTAACACTTGTTAAAGACATGGTTAAGAAAACACGTTTTTTCAGTAAAACGCTTTCTCAGTTAAAATAAATAGATCGCTATTCGGGGCATTCCAAGTTAAAGACGGATTCTGTAGCAATTCTTCTTGAGGATATCGGATCTGGAAGTCATCATGGACTATTTCTTTTTCTTTGTTAAAATGTTTAAAGCCATAATGAAGGATCCAAATATCTACTTTATAATATTTAAAGGGAGATGGGGCTCTTAGAAGATGCGTTGATTGGGAAGGATTAATATAATATAATACATATAAGAACACACGCACTCCAAATCAATCCAAATAATGTTTATATAATGTTTTATTCAGTATCCAAATGCATTTACAGCTACATTTTGGTGGAACTTCTCCCCTTTTTTCAAGCCTGCAGTATAACATCCATCACAAGAAGAGGTAATGACATCTCATATCAAATGACATTTAAAGGCACTCAGACCCTCCAATGTCTTGCATATGCTTTAGATTAACAATTAGTTTACCAAATAAAGCCCTACATAAAATGGTTCAAAACATCACTATCAGGGAGATGTAATAAAGAGTTCTTCAGGGAAATTCAATAAAAGTTCTTATAATTAAAAATGGTGCTAATTTTGCCCCAACCAATCAGATTTAGTTTTCAAATGTCAAAAAAGATCTGATTGGTTGGGGCAAAATTGCACCATTTTTAACGATAAGAACTTTTATTGAATCTCATGCTTATCTGTAAAGTGGTGCTAATTTTGCCCCAACCAATCAGATGTTAGCTTTCAAATTTTTAATTAAAAAAATTAACTCCATTTTTACCGATAAGAACTTTTATTACATCTCCCTGAAAGTATTACTTTATACTTATTCTAAAGGCAAATGTAGATACATATTTTCCCTTTAAATAAAACATGGGGATCAAAATCAAGGTTAACCCATGTGGGTGTTGTGTCTGCACCGACACACCCACCAGACTTCCCTCTTCTTATTACCAATTAAGCATAGTTAAGACACTTTATATTAAGCCTGTCACCCTTGCAAATCTAGGGAGGCCGAACCGTCCCAGATTGGTACTAATATCTAAAATCTGAGGTTAAAATAATGGGGTTTTAAGGTATGAAGGAAAAGATTCTATGTACTATTTATTATGGCAAAACTTTTATTAACCTTGATTATTATTATATAAAAAAGAATACATTGCAGGCAGCATGATTAGGGGTTTTTGGTCTGTGTTTTCCTAATTGGAGAAATGTAAAATCTTTATGAAGTTACTTTTTCCTTTAAACCACATTTTTATGTTTACTCATAATACTCTAGCCCTGGAACGGTTTGGGCAAACTGCCATATCTCCTTCTATGTAACCAATCATTTATCCGCAAATCTTCCAGCTCCAATGGGACATGACACACTTCCCTGTGATTGCGCTGGCAGCAGGACTATGTGGGGCCCCCAATATTGAACAGTAACCAGGAGGGGGGCACTTCCTAGGAGGAAGGTGATTTTTAGTTTCCCATCTATATACTATTTACAGTAGATGTGTAAAACAGCCAATGAACAATCGCTTTGGCCAACAATATGTGGAGACTCCCCCCAACATTGTTGAGTGAATTGTCCCGATGGTTGCATAACTATGTCACAAAGCCATGGAAAGTCTCCTGCTCACTTTCCTTTCCCTCCTATACAACAGAACAGACACTCAGCAATAGCACTCAGTGTACAGTTTCTATCTAAAATATCTACATACCATTAACTATGGAGGTTTAAGGCATCTAAGCTGATGGCTGTCTGCCATATCTTCTCCAACAGTGTAAATGGAATTTAATTTAGCTGAGCCAAATCCTTAAATCAGCATTGCTGGAACAAAAAACAAAATTGCAGCATTATTTTAGGGGGGAAACATTGTGAGTTGCAATCATTAGTATGTTAGGGTTTTTGTTATGTATTATCACTATTACCTTAGAGATGGCTGAACTGTAAAAAAAAATCTGAAAAAGTTAAAAATTTGATAAATCCTCGATTTTTTTATTATTTTAATCCAACGAAAATTTTAAAAGTTAGAAATCTGAAAAGGTTCAAAAAGTCCTGAATTCGAAGTCAGGTTCAAGTTCAAGTCCATCTCTATTCAGATGATTTAATGTCCCAAAGTCCATTGCTTTTCATGGTTATCCTGTCCCAATGTACCATACATTTAATGGTTATCCTGTCCCAGTATACCATTGCTTTTAATGGTTTCCTGTCCCAATGTCCCATACATTTAATGCTTATCCTGTCCCAGTATACCATTGCTTTTAATGGCTATCCTGTCCTAATATACATTGATTTTCATGGTTATCCTGTCCCAATGTACCATTGATTTTCATGGTTTATCCTGTCCCAAGTACCATTGCTTTTCATTGTTATCCTGTCCCGGTACACCATTGCTTTTCATGGTTATCCTGTCCCAATGTACCATTGATTTTCATGGTTATCCTGTCCCAATGCCATTGCTTTTCATTGTTATCCTGTCCCGGTACACCATTGCTTCTCATGGTTATCCTTTCCCAATGTACCATTGATTTTCATGTTATCTCTGTCCCTTGTACCATTGCTTTTCATGGTTATCCTGTCCCAATTTACCATTGCTTTTCATGGTTATCCTGTCCCAATTTACCATTGCTTTTCATGGTTATCTTTGTCCCAATGTACTATTGATTTTCATGTTTATCCTGTCCCAGTATACCATTGCTTTTCACGGTTATCTGTCCCTGTCCCAATGTAATATTGCTTTTCATGGCTTTCATGTGCCGATTATTTCCTCATGAACTGCTTTTGTTAACAAATTACTGATTTCGATGAATGCTCGTTGCAAGAAAATACACCACATATTTCCATTTGTCCCCATCAAAAGAAAATTTTCTACAGTGTATTTCAATGTCAAAATATACCACGCCTGCAATAATGGCAGGGTACAAACTGTCTCTATAAATGGGTTACAGTGTGCCAATATATTGAAATCATTGCTTTGTAGAGTTACTGGGTACCAGCCTATCATTGCTTATCAGGGTTACTATGTGCCAGTGTATCACTGCTTATCATGGTTAACAAGCTTGCAATGGTAGCATGGTTAGCATGTGACAGTATGTGAAAAGGGCTTTTAGTGACTGTTTATACTGCATTGTGTCTTTACTGACTGTTTCCTTTCTATATTACCTATAGTCACACTCTCGCTTTGCGTGGTTCCATGGCTTGATATGAGCATCCACATGGTTCAGTTGAGTTGAGTTGGATGTGCCACAGGGTATGGTAGAAGGATATATTGTGGAAATGGTAAATGGGTATGGTCAATTGTGGGTATGGCAGATGGGTTTGGTCTATGTGGATATGGTAAATGGGTATGGTCAATTGTGGCATGGTAGATGAGTATGGTCTATGGGGGTATGGTAAATGGGTATAGTCAATTGTGGGTATGGTAGATGGGTATGGCAATTATGGGCATGGTAATGGGTATGGTCTATGGTGGGTATGGTAAATGGGTATGGTCAATTATCGGTATGGTAGATTGGTTGTTATATTGTGGGTATGGTAAATTTGTGTGGTCTATTTGTGGGTATGGTAGATGGGTCTAGTCTATTGTGGTTATGGTAGATGGGTCTAGTCTATTGTGGTTATGGTATGGGGTCTAGTCTATTGTGGTTATGGTAGATGGGTCTAGTCTATTGTGGGTATGGTAGATGGGTCTAGTCTATTGTGGGTATGGTAGATGGGTCTAGTCTATTGTGGGTATGGTAGATGGGTCTAGTCTATTGTGTTATGGTAGATGGGTCTAGTCTATTGTGGGTATGGTAGATGGGTCTAGTCTATGTTGGTATGGTAGATGGGTCTAGTCTATTGTGGTTTGGTAGATGGTCTAGTCATTGTGGGTTATGTAGTAGATGGGTCTAGTCTATTGTGGTTTGGTATATGGTCTAGTCTATTGTGGTTATGGTAGATGGGTCTAGTCTATTGTGGGTATGGTAGATGGGTCTAGTCTATTGTGGGTATGGTAGATGGGTCTAGTCTATTGTGGTTATGGTAGATGGGTCTAGTCTATTGTGGTATGTAGATGGGTCTAGTCTATTGTGGGTATGGTAGATGGGTCTAGTCTATTGTGGTTATGGTAATGGGTCTAGTTCTATTGTGGTTATGGTAGATGGGTCTAGTCTATTGTGGTTTGGTAGATGGGTCTGTCTATTGTGGTTATGGTAGATTAGTTTGGTATTTGTGGTATGATTTAAATTGAACACATGCAATTCACACTTATGTTTGAATGCAAAAAGCTGTCTCTAGAAATATTTTAAACATATTCATCATGAGGTTTTCCTTGGATTATTATTGTATTTTGTTAGTAATTGAATTACGTCAGAAGGCACTGGTTCATTAAATTTGTTTATAACTTACTAATAGCAATTATCTTGCAACATTTATAACAGATCTCCTATACAATATACCGATTGTGAAATTCCATGTCTGTTTAGTGTGTTTTTTGATTGTATATTTCATAGGCTCTCTAGTGATAGAAATGTCTACGCTAGTTTTACTATGAAGCACATGCAAGCAAGGTACCATTATTGGGATGTTCAACCTCCAGAAGTCTGAAAATCAAAACTCCCGCAATTCCTTGGTGTTATTCTGCAATCAAGGAATGCTGGGTTTAGTGGTTTTTAAACATCAAGAGGGACACACATTTTAGAACTAAAAGTAACACCCAGAGTTCCATTTGCCACCTTCCATATATAATGCACTAACAGGGTTATCAATAAAACAATTAAAGTTCTTGTTGTTAAAAATGGTGCTAATTTTGCCCCAACCAATCAGATGTTAGCTTTAAATGTTAAATAATATCTGATTGGTTGGAGCAAATTGCACCATTTTTAACGATAAGAAATTTGAATGAATCTCCCTGTAAGTGCCTCAGGGACCACAAGTTCACTACTGCAAGATCACTTTGGTATAAACATATAAAGCTCCAGGGCACTCTGGACCTTTAAACACACATTGATGCTACACAGAGTATGTTCAGTACGGATTAAATAATGATAGTATAACCCAAAGATTTGTATTCTGCCATTTAGTTTATATCATCCTCAAGGTTAACTGCTTCTTTCATGTTTTTTCTTAGCAAACATCATCTGCATTTGCCTTTTATGATGACCAGTGAGTGAAAAGAGGTGACTTGCTTGAACTACTCATTAAAATGCCTTGGTACAGGTTCAGTTTAACCCCCCTGTATTGATATTGAAACATATTCATACAAACATCGGGCTTAAAACTGGAGGATATAATAAAAAGTCACCTTTATTGGTCAATCGCAAAAACACGCAGAGCGATCCCAGCCACACCGCTGCACAGTTAAACAGATGGAGGAGGGGAAAGTAAGGTGAGGCACCGCCTTACGCGTTTCATGACCACTATGTCACTTCCTCTTTGTTTGTTTGCTTGCATAGAAAGATTGAAAGCAGATGTTCCATCCAATCCATCCTGCAAAGCGAGGCGTACATTAAAAAGCGCGTATTAAAACAAGTTTGCTGTAAGATCACAGATGGGATAATTGTGGTCAGGATTATTTTTTTGTTTTGTCCCAGTCTATTGAAAATAGAAAGCTGGCAAATCCAGAATCATTCAGAGCCAGAGATCACCGGGAGCTCCGTGCCATGACTGGATCATTTGTAAACCGATAACAGGATTTGTACACTAATACAGTAATGCAAATGTTTTTATTACATGATAAGATTTGTAACACAAAGTTTCATTATGAATTCAATTGCAGTGATGTGAAAGATGGTGGTGTTTTAGAAAAAAGTGGAGATTTAATTATTATAATAAATATTATTATTTTTTTCCACTTGCTTCTTTAGTGATATATCAATCTTTAAACTTTTATCACAAACATGATCATTTTTATTATATGTAAAAAAAAATCTTTAATTGTTCTATGCATCTAGGCTTCATGATGAAAAGAGACTTAGGGCACGGCCACACTGCAACGCAATTGCACACGGGAATTGCATGCGGTTTTTGTGCGATTTTTGTGCGTTTCTGCATGCGTTCTTTTCATTAAGTATTGAAAAACGCATGCTACTGCGATTTAAAATGCGGAACGCAAATCGCAATCGCAAATGCAACACCATCCCGAAAACGCGCGTTTTCAATGATATGAAAAAAGCACAAACGCAAAAAAAGCGCAAACGCAAAAAACGCACAGCGTGTGGCCTAGCTCTTATGAGGTATTTCCATGGCAGCTATTCTGTAAATGCAATAATATACAATTGGGCTTTTAAAAGGGAAATTCAAAACACACTATGCTTTCAACAAAACTGTAATATTTTCTCATATCAATAATGATAACCTGAATGTCCAGTGATTTCTCAGTGTAAAATGTAAGTGTAAAGATCTCAGGGTGTTTAATACACGCACAATCATAGAAACTGCTGCTAGGAAACTTAAAGAAGTGTGCCTCGAAGAAACAGTATGTTGCAGAACCTATAATGGCATCCGATGTTATTGGGGCTTTATCGCTAGTGTGTGTACCTGATCAACTCCCCCTAAAAACAAATACTTCTGCACTTTTAGTTATGAGCTCCAGCCACAGAGAATTAATTGATCTAAACTGTGGACTGGATCAGCACTGAAACCATTTACATTAATGGCTGGGTTCATAGTAAAGCAAACTTTATCACAATTTATGGCTTTCTTACATTTAATATATATAATATATATATATATATATATATTATATATATATATATATATATATAATGAAAAACCGGCTCACCAGTTTCAAGTAAATCTTTGGTGCCGTGTAAGGGGAGCAAAGCTGAAACTCCCAAATGAAAATAGAAAAAAGAAGAACACGGCATTCACTATTTCCAGTTTCAAGTGTGTTTATGGTAGCACTCCTAACACACATAAACACTGCAACGGCCCGTTTCGGCGCTCCTCCCCCTTCCTCAGGCTGTACAAACGAAATATGTGTCTCTATTAACATCAATAGAACTTTATAGTAACAACAGGAAGTGTAAGGTGCTCACAATAAGCCTTCCCCATACAATCGTATTGTGAGCACCTTACACTTCCTGTTGTTACCTATAAAGCTCTATTGATGTAATAGGGACACATATTTCGTTTGTACTGCTGAGGAAGGGGGAGGAGCCCCAAAACTGGCCGTTGCAGTGTTTATGTGTGTTAGATGCTACCTAATAAACACACTTAAAACTGGAAATAGTGAATGCCGTGTTCTTCTTTTTATTATATTATATATATTATATATAGACACAATAGAGAGTGCACACAGTCCACAAATAATTTAATTGCCCGGTGCTGCTAATGATATCCGGATATACAATAATCTTCAATCAAGAATAGCAGCGCTCCTCAGGTCTTTCAACACAGTGCTTTTATTTAAAGTGCTTTTTAATCAAACAAAGTGCAACAAAGCAACGTTTCGACCCTTGTCTATCGGCCTTTATCAAGCTACTAAAAAAAAATTTTCTTTAAACCTTCATTTAACAGTTTTTTTTTCTGTATTCTTTCAACTACATATTTAAGTACACCATCAGGGTTTAGTGTTAACCCAGCCAATGAGAGTGTATCAGTATTGTACCAATAAAACAATTAAAAGCAAGATTTGACCTCTATAGCTTTAGGCAAATTAACACTATTTAGTAATGTGACTAAATAACCCTTGTGTGCTAAACATTTTGTGCAATGATTTTATGCTGCACAGACACAGATGGGTTCTATTGGCCAAGGTATTCTTATGAACACAGAATATTCATGGGGTTTTAGATTGTATTGGCCAAGGTAATTCTTACTGAACTACAGTTATTATGGGATTTTAGATTGTATTGCGCAAGGTAATTCTACTGAACTACAGAATATTCATGGGTTTTATATTGTATTGGCCAAGGTAATTCTTACTGAACTACAGAATATTCATGGGGTTTTATTTGTATGGCCAGGTAATTCTTACTATGAACTACAGTATATTCATGGGGTTTTAGATTGTGTTGCCAGGTAATTCTACTGAACTACAGAATATTCATGGGATTTTAGATTGTTTTGGCCAAAGTAATTCTTTCTGAACTGCAATATATTTATGGTTTTAGATTGTATTGGCCAATGTAATTCTTACTGAACTACGTATATTCATGGAGTTTTAGATGTCATTGGCCAAGGTAATTCTTACTGAACTACAGTATATTCATGGAGTTTTAGATAGTATTGGGCAAGGTAATTCTTACTGAACTACAGTATATTCATGGGGTTTTAGATTGTATTGGCCAAGGTAATTCTTACTGAACTACAGAATATTCCGGAATTTAGATTTTATTGGTCAAGGTAGTTCTACTACGGACTACAGTATTTAATGAGGTTTTAGATTGTGTTGGGCAAGGTAATTCTTTCTGAACTACAGTATATTCATGGTTTTTTAGATGTATTGGCCAAGGTAATTCTAATTGAACTACAGTATAATCATGGGGTTTTAGATTGTATTGGCAAAAGTAATTCTTACTGAACTACAGTATATTCATGGGGTTTTAGATTGTGTTGGCCAAGGTAATTCTTCTGAGCTAAGTATATTGTGGGGTTTTAGAATGTATTGGCCAAGGTAATTCTTACAAAACTACAGAATATTCATGGGGTTTTAGATTGTGTTGGCCAAGGTAATTCTTCTGAGCTACAGAATATTCATGGGGTTTTGAGATTGTATTGGCCAAAGTAATTCTTACTGAACTACAGTTATTCATGGGTTTTAGATTCTGTTGGCCAAGGTAATTCTTACTGAACTACAGTATATTCATGGATTAGATTTTATTGGCCAAGGTAATTCTTGTGAACATATATATTCATGGAGTTGATTTTTATTGGCCAAGGTAATTCTTAGTGAACTACAGTATATTCATGGGTTTTAGATTGTATTGTAAAGGTAATTCTTACTGACACAGTATATTCATGGGGTTTTAGATTCTGTTGGCCAAGTTAATTCTTACTGAACTACAGTATAATCATGGGGTTTTGATTGTATTGGCCAAATAATTCTTACTGAACTACACAGTATATTCATGGGGTTTTAAATTCTGTTGGCCAAGGTAATTCTTACTGAACTACAGTATATTCATGGGATTAGATTTTATTGGCCAAGTAATTCTTAGTGAACTACAGTATATTCATGGAGTTGATTTTATTGGCCAAGGTAATTCTTAGTGAACTACAGTATATTCTGGGGTTTTAGATTGTATGTCAAAGGTAATTCTTACTGAACTACAGTATATTCATGGGGTTTTAGATTCTGTTGGCCAAGGTAATCTTACTGAACTACAGTATAATCATGGGTTTTTAGATTGTATTGCCAAGTATTCTTACTGAACTACAGTATATTCATGGGGTTTTAGATTCTGTTGGCCAAGGTAATTCTTACTGAACTACAGTATATTCATGGAGTTAGATTTTTTGGCCAAGGTAATTCTTAGTGAACTACAGTATATTCATGGAGTTAGATTTTATTGGCCAAGGTAATTCTTAGTAACTAACTCAGTATCCATGAATATACTGTAGTTCAGTAAGAATTACCTTGGCCAACAGAATCTAAAACCCCATGAATATACTGTAGTTCAGTAAGAATTACTTTGATATTCCATGGAGTTAGATTTTATTGGCCAAGGTAATTTCTAGTGAACTACAGTATATTCATGGGGTTTTTAGATTGTAGTTGTTGTCAAAGGTAATTCTACTGAACACAGTATATTCATGGGGTTTTAGATTCTGTTGGCCAAGTTAATTCTTACGAACTACAGTATAATCATGGGGTTTTAGATTGTATTGGCCAAAGTATTCTTACTGAACTACAGTATATTCATGGGGTTTTAATTCTGTTGGCCAAGGTAATTCTTACTGAACTACAGTATATTCATGGAGTTAGTTTTATTGGCCAAGGTAATTCTTAGTGAACTACAGTATATTCATGGAGTTAGATTTTATTGGCCAAGGTAATTCTTAGTGAACTACAGTATATTCATGGGGTTTTAGATTGTATTGTCAAAGGTAATTCTTACTGAACTACAGTATATTCATGGGGTTTTAGATTCGTTGGCCAAGGTAATTCTTACTGAACTACGTATAATCATGGGTTTTTAGATTGTATTGGCCAAAGTATTCTTACTGAACCAGTATATTCATGGGGTTTTAGATTCTGTTGGCCAAGGTAATTCTTACTGAACTACAGTATATTCATGGAGTTAGATTTTATTGGCCAAGGTAATTCTTAGTGAACTACAGTATATTCATGGAGTTAGATTTTATTGGCCAAGGTAATTCTTAGTGAACACATATATCATGGGGTTTTAGATTGTATTGTCAAAGGTAATTCTACTGAACAACAGTATATTTATGGGTTTTAGATTGTATTGGCCAAGTTATTATTACTGAACTACAATTTTTCATGGGGTTTTAGATTCTACTGGCCAAGGTAATTCTTACTGAACTACAGTAATTCATGGGGTTTTAGATTGTATTGTCCAAGGTAATTCTTAGTAACTACAGTATATTCATGGGGTTTTAGATTGTATTGTCCAAGGTAATTCTTAGCGAACTACAGTATATTCATGGGTTTTAGATTGTATTGCCAAGGTAATTCTTTTGAACTGCAGTACATTCATGGGGTTTTAGATTGTATTGTCCAAAGTAATTCTTTCTGAACTGCAATTATCCATGGGGTTTTAGATTGTGTTGGCCAAGGTAATTCTTATTGAACTACAGTATATTTATGAGCTTTAGATGTATTGGCCAAGATAATTGTTACTGAACTACATTATATTCATGGGGTTTGAATGTATTGGCCAAAGTAATTCTCACTGAACTACCGTATATTCATGGAGTTTTGATATCTATTGGCAAGGTAATTCTTTTGAACTACAGTATATTCATGGGGTTTGAGATTGTATTGGCCAAAGTAATTCTTTCTGAACTGCAATATATTCATTGCGTTTTAGATTGTATTGGCCAAGGTAATTAATTTGGCTTGAAAAAGCCAAATTACTGTTCTTTCTATTTCTTCTTCTTTCTCTTCTCTTCTTTTTCTTCCATTTTATTCTTCTGCTTTTTTGGACCGTATCTCCTCCCACAGTTTTTGATCTAGAGACATGCAATTCGGTACAGATGTGCGGGGCATATAGGAGAGTGTGCTATCTTCTAGCTAAGGAATCCGCAGAAGCGTTACGGCGTTATCGCCGAATTTCCGGACATTTTTTCCCTAAGACTATAATGGTAATAATCCTCAAATGTGGATATTTTAAACAGTTTTTTTCATGGTCATAAATACAAACGGTGATCCACCCCAACCCCCCACACAGACCCAGGTACACCCACCTACTGACCTACCTTTCCTTTCCCATAGTAGCCATATTTTAAAGGGTAACAAAGTCAAAAACTAATTTAGATTTATCCTCAAAAGATAGTTTTATGGTTATAAACACAAAAAAGACATACCCCCTCAACCAGACCCAGGTACACACACCTACTAATCTACTTATCCATTACTGTGCAGCCATACTTAAAGGGTAACTAAATTCAAAAAAACTAATTTAGATTTATCCTCAATAAAAGATAGTTTTATGGTTGTAAACACAAAAAGACACACACCCTCAACCGACCCAGGTACCACCCCTACTGATCTACTTATCCATTACGTGGCAGCCATACTTAAAGGGTAACTAAGGTAAAAAAACTAATTTAGATTTATTCTCAATAAAAATAGTTTTAGGTTGTAAACCAAAAAAGACATACCCCTCAACCAGACCCGGGACACACACCTACTATGATCTACTTATCGATTAATGTGGCAGCCATACTTTAAAGGGTAACTAAAGTCAAAAAAGCAAATTTTGATCAATAATCAAAAACTTGTTCTTTTAACCCCCAATGTATACAGGTATAACAAGCTACTACCACCCCTCCATTACTGTTGCAGCCATCTTAAAGGGTAACTAAAGTCAAAAAAACTAATTTTGACCAATCATCAAAAAGTTTTTTTTTTAACTCTCAACCCGACCGGGTTTACAACACACCTACTGATCTACTTATTCATTACGGTGGCAGCCATACTTTAAAGGGTAACTAAGTCAAAAAGCAAATTTTGTCAATAATCAAAAAACTTTGTTTTTTTTAACCCCCAGTGATAAGGTTATACACCGCTACTGACCTACCCCTCCAATACTGTGCAGCCATACTTAAAGGGTAACTAGTCAAAAAAAACTAATTTTGACCAATCATCAAAAAGTTTTCTTTAAACTCTCAACCCGACACGGGTACACACCTCTCTGATCTACTTTTCCATTACTATGGCAGCCATACGTAAGGGTAACTAAAGTAAAAAAAACTCATTTTGCCAATCATCAAAAAAAGTTAGTATTTTTCCCCCAACCTGATATGAATACACACACACCAACTGACCTACCTTTATGCATGTGACATATTTAAAGGGTAAGTTAAAACAACAATGTCCTCATCATTGACATTATTGAGTTTTAAAACTCGCAGCACAAACACACAAATTCCCTTCCAAAATGCAGTCTTTCAAGCCAAATTCAAAGTTTATACTTAAACTTTCCCTTTCTAGTTCTTACTGAACTACAGTATATTCATGGGGTTTTTAGATTGTATTGGCCAAGGTAATTCTTTCTGAACTACAGAATATTCACGGAATTTTAGATTTTATTGGTCAAGGTGTTCTTACTGGACTACAGTATATTAATGAGGTTTAGATTGTGTTGGCCAAGGTAATTCTTTCTGAACTACAGTATATTCGTGGTTTTTAGATTGTATGTGCCAGGTAATTCTTATTGAACTACAGTATAATCATGGGGTTTTAGATTGTATTGGCCAAAGTAATTCTTACTGAACTACAGTATATGGGGTTTTAGATTGTGTTGGCCAAGGTAATTCTTCTGAGCTACAGTATATTTGTGGGGTTTTAGAATGTATTGGCCAAGGTAATTCTTACAAAACTACAGTATTTCATGGGTTTTAGATTGTTATTGTCCAAGGTAATTCTTACTGAACTACAGTATATTTACGGGGTTTTAAATTGTAATGGCCAAGGTATTATTACTGAACTACAATTTATTCATGGGGTTTTAGATTCTGCTGGCCAAGGTAATTCTTAGTGAACTACGTATATTCATGGGGTTTAGATTGTATTGTCCAAGGTATATTCTTAGTGAACTACAGTGTTTTTATGGGGTTTTATATTGTATTGGCCAGGTTATTATTACTGAACTACAGTATATCATGGGGTTTTAGATTCTGTTGTCCAAGGTAATTCTACTGAACTACAGTATATTCATGGAGTTTTAGATTGTATTGTCCAAGGTAATCTTACTGAACTACAGTATATTCATGGAGTTTTAGATTGTATTGTCCAAGGTAATTCTACTGAACTACAGTGTTTTATGGGTTTTATATTGTATTGGCCAAGGTTATTATTACTGAACTCACTTTATTCATGGGGTTTTAGATTCTGTTGGCCAAGGTATTCTTACTGAACTACAGTATATTCATGGGGTTTTATATTGTATTGGCCAAGGTAATTCTTACTGAACTACAGTATATTCATGGGGTTTAACACAACCTTTTAGTGATTAACTGGTTGATTCCTTAGCTATTCCTCCCTGTTGTTAATTTCCATTTACCTTGCAATAAAGTGGGAAAAAAGGATTAAAATGTATTAATTCATATTTCCCAATACAAACTTTAAACTGATAATCGTGCTTGCGTAAAAGGATTTAACAGTGATTTATGATATAATGATGCCTTCAAAGTTCAAAGAAATTTTTTTTTTGGGTCAGTGTTAATTGTTAATAAAGTCTATGTACAAAAAAAGTCTGTAAATTCACTAGGATTACTAGAAAACGCTTTCACAGATTGGTCAGCTAAGTTGTAGCTCTCTTCTCCTGTGTCTCCTATGAAGAAAGCCATTTAGTTTAAGCAATTTAAATGGTTTCTCACTGTGAGAAAGTAAAGTTGTTGAATTCTCTCCCTGACAATGTTGTGTCGGCTTAATCTCTGAACACATTTAAAGGATGTTCAGGTTTATCCATGTAATATCCAGGGTTATAGCTAGCAACTGCATCTTATTTGGGCATTTGTGGGATAGTTTGCTCCATATTGAATTTTGGAAAATTTCTGTCTGACCCAATGCCTTTTTGATTGAACACTTGATATCTTCATGTGGTCAATTCAAAATTTGCTTAACTGGATGCTGTTTTTTTAATAGATTCAACCAAAAAATTGACCCTTATATGACAAGCTTAAAGGACAATTTACTTACCTCCCCCTCTCTCCTCTCCTCTATAACAACCCATACCCTACATTAATTCCTTACCCTAGGTACCCTTCAAGTGGATCGGAGGGGAGGGGAGTATAATGTGTCTTTCCAAGAACAGTCATAAATGGAGAATAGCAATAAGAGTATATTCTCTGCAGAATTGTTACAACATGCCTTATGTTTCAACTTACTTCTTATAAGTTAATCACAGCATATGTTAGTTTATTCCACAAGACACATAGAGAATTCTAGAAGGAGTAAGATGTAGGTGTCCCTCAAATAATGGTTCTGCTAGTGAAAAGAAGTATGCGTGTGTGTGTGTATTCAGATTCAAGGTTTGATGTAATGTGATGGTGCCTTTAAATACAACACACTGCACTACTGCCTCACATTTTCACACACCTGCCAACCAGTCTCTCCAGCATTATCTCAGTTACAGCAGCTCTGTTCCTTGCAGTCTTTCCTCTGCCAACACAAGCCTTTTCCCACAGGCCTTCCTTCCGGGGTCTCCCTGGCTGTCCTCCTGTGATTAGACAGTTCTTCCTTTAGGTCTGCCTGGATCATAAGACAGCTGGAGCATACATTTTGACTTACTCCGTGCTTCATAATCAGCATACTCAAAAGTGTTCAAAGGGCATGTCCACTTGTAAGTTATCTGCCTGCAACCCAAGTGCTATTTATACCAGTTTATTACATGAATTTGTGCTTTTGTAACCAGTATTTATTACATTCTCTTCTGTTCTGGCAGAGGTATCCATCTCCTTCCTCTCCAATGAGCTTTCTATGAGGGACTTATTCATGTGTAGAGGAGGCTGCAGAGGAGGCAGCAGGGGTAACAGAAGTCAATCATTGGCTGTGATGTCAGCAGTCACAGCCATGATTGACTGAATTGACAGGCAAGCCATCATACTTAAAAGGCACAATTGTTAATTGTTGATTGCAATCTATCTATCTATCTATCTATCTATCTATCTATCTATCTATCCATCCATCTATCTATCTATCTATCTATCTATCTATCTATCTATCTATCTATCTATCTATATTTTATCCACCTGGTCAGTCTCTTAATTAAGTAAAATGCATAAAGTTATATGCTGTATACATATTTCAACTGTAATGCAGTTTTTTTTTCACATCGTGCAAGAAGCTTAAAAGGAATTATCTACATGAACACATACTATATAAGAGCAACACAGTGTTTATCTGGATGGTAAGCAGGGCAAAGTACACTGTCTGTTCGATTCTTAATGACCGAATGAAGATCCATTAATCTCCCTACCTAACAATAATGTGAGATTCATTTTTTTTTTTCTCTAAAATCTTTATGTCGTATATGAAACATTTATTTTGAACATTTGCATTTTTAAAACCTTTTTACCTTGATTTTTGAGGATCTCTCTACATTTCCCTTACCGAGTTGCTAAGTTATAAAGCAGGTTGCAAAAAAATGACTTCCCCCCTCTCCTTGCCAGTGATGTCTTTGCGCTGAGATTGTAATACAACCCCATCTCCTTCTGAGCTGTGAAGGTTACAGTGCAAAACTATGTTTGAAAACCTCTTTTATCATTCATTGTCTCCAGACTGAAATTATTTTTGACAACCTCTGCAGAAAACAAGCAGCTTTCTGGCTACCGGCAAGCCGATTAAAGGGAGGAAAACACATGTTCAATGTCAGACGGAGCCCCTGGAGAAAGCATTGACAACCTCTTAACCCCTTTCCCAGTGAAAGTGCCCAAATGTTTCTTTTGAACAAAATTCCTGCATTGTTAGTAAGCATCCTTTAATACATCATATTCCATAGACTTATCCAGATCAGTGAGACAGGAATATCTAATTATTTTTAATATTATCACATTACTCAACCGATCTTCAGGATAACAATGAATGAGTGTGTTTCTTTTTTACTGACAACCACAAATATAAAAACTTTCTGTTCATTCACACAGTTTTCTATTTACTTGATAATGTGGCCATATAAATGTTTGATAACTAGGGCTAAAACATTATTTTCCTTGGAAGAAAATCAAATCCATGACGCGTTTAAAAATAAACCATTACTTAACACACTAGAAATGGCTTAAAGGGCATGTCCAGTAGAAAAAAAAACTTCAGCTATAAATGAAGGTGACAACGAGACACACACCG